>JXSR01S002117.1:70569-104346 GCA_000969725.1 Ophiothrix spiculata
CTTTGTTTATCTGGTTAAGTGCATAATCTACAACTATTTGATATATAATATTTAACTGTTGCAACAAGACTCTATTGTTCAATCCATTTAAGTACTGGAGTCTGATGCATTATGGAAATGATAAAAGTTAAAAATTTGTTGAAATCGGCACCTTCTTTGCTCAGTGCACCAGAATCGAATACTAATAAATGGAGCAACAATACAGTTTTATGCACAGTACTACAATTATTAAATCAGTCGCAGTCTGGAAGATCAAAACGTACTCTGGAACTTTAAACGTTACACATTTATTATATTTGTATAACTTAAACAATTTTGATTTCTAAGCATATATTTGTTCACCACTGATAGATATATTTTTTCATTTATGACTATTTAAAGGAATGTATTCCGATCACTTTTTGGACCCTATATTCAAAAATTAAATTGGAAATTTTGATACCATAAGGAAACCTATATTTTTCTCATAACCCAAAATTTCCAAGCCCATATTATGATTTGTATGAACAGATTTGTAGAGTTATGGTCAAAATAGTGATACTAAGGAGGCTTGGGAGGAAATTGTTATTTTTGATTTATAGGGATGGGCAATAGATTGATCTTCCAGACTGAGTGGTTAGTTAAAGTTAGTATCAACTTAATGTGCTAAAGAACAGTACAACTATGGCATACAAAAAGAGCACTGGTATTCGGTATGGTACTATGAGGTTGGCTGCTTGGACTCCTTGTGCATGGAATGACATGTCCTATGAACTTTGACCTTTGGGGTCAAAGGTCAAGCAAAATCCATAATCAAACTTTGAGGAGGATGAGGTGGGTTTTATGGGAGGACTTCTTGTGTAACTAACTCACAAAACTAACTCACAAGTCCATTAGCTACATTTTTTGTATTGAAACAGTTACGATACCTTTTGATGGTGGTATGACTATTGCTGATGAAAAGATAAAGTGTAGCTGGCCTTTATTATTCACTGTGAAATTTTTTCTCTTTTAGTAATCACTTTATTGACAAACATGAAAAAGAATCTTGAAAGAGATTAAATGGAAAAGAGCTTTTTATAGTTCATTTTGAGCAATAAGTTAAAATTATTTGATAACAAAAAATATTTTATTCTTGATCGAAAATAGAAATCCAAATTAATTTTTAGCACAAAGAATGAAGCCACATAAATCCCTTGCATACTTGGGGAAGTTACAGGGAAACTCATTGATTCCTAGCTTTAGCTGGCCTTGACATGAGAATCATAATCATTTCTTTTGCGTCAACTAGGTAAGATCAAACTGGGAAAAGCCAAGTAACTCCAATGTCTAGAGCGGGAAGCCCACACAGAGATATTTTGTCATGTAAGTGCAAGAAAGTCGTATCTGCAATGGCTGCCCTAAGTTATTTCTATTTTATAATTTGTCACAAGAATGTGAAAAATCCCTCAAAAAATTCCCTGTCTTATGTCAGTGGTTCTTGGAATGGTTCTTCAGGTGACGATGTCACCTGAAGAACCATTTCAAGAACCACTGACCCAAGATTGGAGATTAGACAGTGTGCAATCCAAATTTATGACAAATGGCAGCTATTGCAGATACAACTTTCTTGCATTCATATGACAAATTATCATGCCTAAACTTGAAAATTAATTAAAACTTTTAACCTTCAAATACAAAGACTTAAGAAACCTCAACAATTCCCTTGTGTAGATTGGAGAATCCCTAATTATTTCCTAGTTGCATTTCCAAGAAATCCCAAGTGGACAACTTTACCATCATACCAAGAATTCTTTGTCATCTAAACTGTCTACCATGGAGCACTCCCACTCCCACCTATGTGAAAATATCCAATTCAATCATTAGAATTTATTTACACAGCCTGCTTAACAAGTTTGAGCAGAACATTGAAAATATGCATTTGTAGGATTGTTCAAACTATAATAAAAGTTATGTTAGACAAATCCAGTGATTACTCACATTTCTTTAGCTTTCAACTTCTCGATCAGAGGTCTTGATCACAAGTGCCGTCCACTTCTATGTAAAGGTTGCAAAAATGTTAAGATTGATTGGGAAAGTGTCAAGACAGACAGAGATTTAGCCTTCAAACATCAGGACAGAGACTCAAATGCCTTCTCTAGAAAAAAATTAAGGGAGGCTATTCAAATTAGACAACGGGGCAAAAAGGTCATCAACTGCGACAAAGGTGTATTTTAATTCTTTAGATCACATATACAACCCACTGCTATTTAAATTAAAATTTCCTGTGAAAAAGTCTATGAGGCCATCGTATTTGAATCACCGCATGAAAAACAACAGTGGATGACACTTGTGATCAAGACCTCTGATCAAGAGGTCGAAAGCTAAAAAGATGTGAGTAATCACTGGATTTAACATAACTTTTTATTATAATCAAAAATACTCTACATCGATTGAGCACTATTCAGATCTATACAGATAACTCTCTGCATAAACTTGAGATCAAGACAAGTGAAAAATATAAACTAACCTACCTTACCTTATTGACACTAAAATATCTACATTCCTGAATTATTTCTGAACTTTATTAAGAGTCTACATGGTGTATCAAAAAGAGGTTTACATTTTTAATATGCCTCCACTACAAAAAGTATAAAATATTCTGTGAATTTGTTTTAAATTATAAACAAGATGGTTCGCGAACCACAAGTCTCGCCTGCTGGCAGCTCATAAAGGATTTCAGCAGATAAATAAATAAACATGACATATTTATAGAGGATAGCCTCACCAGTGTCTAGCACTGCTTTCCATGAGGGTCCTCTGTCAGATGGTCAGATTTATTTACCAGTTTTAGTGCAGCAAGTTCGGGCTGGCAACCAATTGCACATACAGCGCCTAGACCGGGGTTCAAACCCGTGGCAGATAAATTTATTATCAAAAATGGTCACCTTTCTGGTGATTGTTTAGTCAATGTTGGACCACAGTTTAAAGAAGTTTGATCCATGTGGGGTCAAGGGTTTACAAGTTATGGCCAAAATCTTGACATGACCTCAGATGACCTTTGACCTTGAAATGACCTCCGGTCAATTTTTTGACAACTTTGACAATTTGACCTCAAATGACCTTTTGACCTGAATTGACATCAAACTTAGGCAAGGGCTATCCAAGGTCTACATTTACTCCATGTATAGTCATAAGATATTCCTGTGACCTTACAATTACCTTGGATGACCTTAGGTCAAATATTTGACCTCAAAATGACCTCCGGTCAACTTTTCCACTATTTTGGAAATTTGACCTCAAATGGCCTTTTGACCCTGACTGACCTTGACCACTATTTTTAAAATTTGACCTCAAATGGCCTTTTGACCCTGACTGACCTTGACCTTAGAACAAGAGCTATCCATGGTTCACGTTTAAGCCATGTGGGGTCAAGGGTTCATGTGTTATGGCGTGACCTCGTATGACCTCAGGTTAACTTCTTGAACATTTTTTAGATTTGACCTCAAATGACCTTATTGCCTTGAATGACCTTGACCACACCCCCAAAAGTTCACTGCACGAGTTTATCTTTCGACCCTTCATATCATAAAGTTTCATCATTGTGCGCCTTGTGATTCTCGAGTTACGTCAAAACTTTAACCAAACTACCACACACACACACACACATAAATACAGACACAGACACATACTTCGTACAGACAGAGTGACTGCTAAGAACTCAGGCGAGACAATAAAAAAGACCATTGTCTTTCCATAACAGAAAAAAAAACATATGTGTGACAACTGACACGAAAATTATGGTGAATTTTGTAAATTGTAAGTAAAATCAGTTGTGCAAGGATTGCATGATTCAACATCTGTGACTCTGACTGAAGGTAACATTTTTTTTGCTGAAAGAAGATCAGATAAGAATAACTTTTGACGTTTGAAGGCTAAATCCTGTCCATTTTGGTCTTGTAATAATACTATAAGTGTTAAGTAAACTTTGGGTAATTGACTATTGTCTCCCTTTTTATCACACTTCATTTACAAGGCTATGTCTCTGTCAACATAAAAGAAAGCAACAGTCTTGGATACTTAAATTCATCACTGTTGTGGCATCAGTAATGATTGACCAACATCATTTGGTTTGACGTCCTAAGGTCTCTTTCATTAGGGTCACTTTAAGCTAAAGACATTTACAACATCTTTTGATCAATGGTTAAAGCAAATTGCCACAAAAAGTGTCACACTTTGTTAGCAGAGCCCTAATCTGACATGCAGGTAATGATACGGTTCACTAACCTTTGTAGAAGAGAAAATATCATAAGGATCATTTTTTATTTTCATTGACTTTGCAAGATCGATTTTATTTACAATTGACAAGACAGACCACAATTTTTGTATTGCTGTCACAAATCTGTTTTTTCTCTGCTATGGAAAGACAATGGTCTATTTTAGTTATAATTCAAAATAAATGTACAGTATGTACTATACTTTTTGAAATGGTGGCACATGAATAACTGTAAATTTCTTTTTGATACACCCTGTATAGCATCTGGCTGTTATAACACACATATCCTACTCTATCCTAATACCTAAACGGGGTTTGTATTAAAAAGATAGAATGAAACTGGTTATTATATTTATTGTTGAATCAACTAAACTATAGCTTCCAAATTTATCTGCAAGTTCCTCTATTCTTTGTTTGCTATTTTTCACTAAATATGTTACAAAACATCTAAAACTTGTTTGCAAGGAAATAATTTATTTATGGTTCTATAATCTATTTTCTCTAAGACCTGTTGTCTTTTATTTCTATAATGACTGTACCTCTTTCAAAGTCCTTTATTCAGAAGCAAGTTAACTACAGAGCTTGATGCATGATGCAGATATACACTCATGGTCAAAAGTGTTTGCGCACCCTTAAATACGGGCAAAAACGTAATTATAATATCAAATGACCAAGACTGTGAAAAAATTCATGTTTTTTATAGGTGCTTAATGTATCCAATATAAGAAACGTATGTTTCCTATGATATTCGATCTTGCATAACCACAAAAATGGCAGATTTCCTGAACCATATACAAACACACTACACCCACTTTTTGATGTTCCTATGTTGTTTATTATTCAATGCTCATTATCACCATGTAGCCGTAATGAACATTTTCAGGTAAAAAGTTTTCCAACAAATGTGCAGTTATTTATTTAAACTCTGTTTATTTTGTGAAGAAGAAAGTACACAATATGTTTAGTACGCCATATTTTCAAATGCGATAAATGCAATTCTTCTTGAGTTTTTTAGATATATGTATGTGAAATATAAATCCGAAAAAATATGGCGCAAATGACGAACGGTTCACAAGATATGGCTGGTTAAAGGTTTGGTGCGCAAACACTTTTGACCGGGAGTATATACTCTATAAACCTTGGTAGTATGCAGCCGATTAACGCACATAAACCGAAAATAACCACACGGGGAAATAAATTAGTCTGTATTTTTCGAATCATAACAACTTTATCAATCTTGCTGAATATTCAAATAAAAAATGTTCAAGGTTTGTCCATGTGATAGCAATAAAATTAGTCAAAAATAATACCAAAATCATGAACGATTCATGAACAAAGAGTATTGATACGCATTGATTTGGTCGTAATCAATCCTACTCAATCATTACTAGTCTCAAACACAATTCAAAATCACCAGTTCACAATGTTGTAGAATACAAGAAGTATAACCGACGTCACGGGCTATTCGAAAAGAGTAGGGAAAAGGTCATGTTGACCATATCTTCAAAAGTATATCATTTCTCTCTAGGACCACGTTTGACTCCAATTGGAATGTTGCGAAGTATCTAAGCAGAAGCAGAAGCAGATAAGCTATGATTCTCATAACAGCATGATTGCTTGCTTCATACCGCCAAGGTTTACTTAGTATAGCGTCTGTTTTGGTGTAAATGCTTCGAGCACATAAACTAGATGGTTAACTTAATTATGGACAAATGACAACTTGTCTAGAATTTATATTAATTCTTAATCCTGTCAAATGTGGGTCTCAAATAAAAAAATAAACATACTTTATATGAAAAAGGTAAATTACTTTCTTGGTTTGTTACTACATTTTTCTTTCAAAATTGTATCGTCCCTCAATTGTAATACAACCTATATGAGCACATGGCATGTCAGATTAAGTATGAGGGAACAAATTAAATTACAACATATATTTCTCATTTGTACTAAAATTTGAAAAAAAAGTATGATATTTCAATTTAACTTGGAAGTTTTTACAAGTTTACATGGTACTGAAATCAGGGAACAGATTTAAAAGGGATGTTATTGGGGTTTGATAGAAATGGGGTCAGGTTGATGATTTGGATTAATGCAGAACAAAATACAGATTCAGAGCAAAATCAACTCAATTGGGTAAAAGTTTGCATTTCAAACAATAACAAAAAAACCAATCGAAATCAGAAAACTACCTGTTTAGGAGTAAGATGTTTGCAAGAATCTCAAAACAAAATTGTAAGCGGACAAATTTTTTATTGCAGACATGTTATGTGACATTAATTAAGCAAACAAAGAGCTACAAAAATGTTAGTAGCACACCTTTGCGATACGATTTGATGATTTGCTTTTTACAATGATTACACCTTGAGTTTTGCAAGTTTGGTCACGTTCATTTCTACAAACAAATATGCCTCACATATAAACAAAGGGCACCCTAACCCACTGAAAAATTTGCCTCACATATAAACAAAAGGAAACCCACTGACAATTTAATTATTTAATTCCTATAATCCTAAACACAAACATTCTAATAGAACATCATCAACTAACTCATGCGACGCTGAAATAAATTTCAAATGTATATTAACCCCTAACCTGACACAAACTGCGACCTATATGTATCCTAAACATATTTTTTCTAAGCTAGGGGACTTTCAGATGCCTTAAGACTGGTGAAAATCCACATTTTTGGTAACATTGATTCCTTGTGTTTCAACCTATTATCTACACCAGGTAGAAATAATTATTTTAAAATTTTGTTAGAGGAGGTTAAAAATTCAACCATAAGCAGGGATGGTTATGGCTTTTTGTAATTTTGCCTGAATTTGCCAGAAAATGTGAATTTCCCAATACTTTGTACAGTGAAGATCCAAGCTATTTTGCCTGAATTCAGGCAAACACCTGAAGATAACCATGCCTGCATAAGGCCTGCTTGTTCTTAGTAGATAATCAAGTTAAATTTAAAAATAGTGTTTGTGTCAAAATCTTTCATATTTAAATATGGTCAATGGGCAACAGACAACAATAGACATTGACTAAGGAATATTTTCTTTAAAAAGTGAACACAATTGAATTTTGCAATTCAAAATATACTTGGAAAATGTATAAAATTCAAAAAAAGTTGGGTCATTTTAGGATGAGAATGTCCTATTCCTCAAAGGTAGAGTAAATTTAGGAGACGACATTGAAAACACATCTAATTCTGACATCATTTTGCCAATGCAAAAATAATCTGACTTGGATATTTGGAGGATTATTGTAATATACCAAGCTTTTGAATTTAAGCATTTTAACGATACACTTTTTTGATTTCATTTAAAAAGTTTTCAATTCTGTGAACTGAAAAATGACAAATAAGTACATTACCTAGCTCAAAATTAATTATTTCATATGGTATAAATAATCTGTTGAACAGATACATCAAGAAACATGTTTTTTAAAAAATGGGTTTACACCAACTTAAAAAAGAATATCTAAACTAAAAACTAACTCCATGATTGATAAAATAATGTTTCATATGCACTCACCTACATAAAGAAAGAAAACTGGAAACCAGCTAAAAGATAGACTTGTGCAAGGCTTTAGAACTAAAAAGGGACACCATCTAAAATAAGGACTTGTGCAAAGGCTAAGTGGACAGACATAATACCGGTTCAACAAATACTCTCAACCTGTCATGCAAAGTTCACAATTTGACGTTGATTAATAATCTGGTACATTGAAAAATATCGATGGTCATTTGTTTTCTTTGTTCACAATAAAGATATGCTTGAAATATTGCAACCTCTTCTAATTAATATTTATTAACTTCAAAAAAATCCTGTAAGGGGTTTTCTCTGAGATGCAGTTGCTTACGACTGCGGGATAACGATTTTTTACATAAATAGTAAAAAGTCAAAAAAATTGTTTGCATCCGTTTTGCGTGCGTAAATTTCAATGCACACTGAACGCATGCTTTACTAAAGCGTTTGGTTAATCACGCGCCGCATCGCTGCGTAATATATACGCGGGAAATTATGCAGACGCAGATGTCAATCAAAGTAATCAAATTTTATAAAAAATGCCAGTTTTTGTCATTTTTCTTGAAAACTAACACGGTGACCATATTTTTTTATTTCAGTATTTTGAAGAGCGCAAAAAGTGCTTTAACATATGTAAAAATCAAAAAAATAAATGGAGGATTTACTATTTTACAAGCACATAATGATCGACATTTTGGAGTTTTCCCTATACTTTGTATGGTTAATCGGGTGATTTTTTGGGAAAACATGTACTTTTTGAAATGCCTGTATCTCAAAAACGAGCACGGTGACGTATTTTTTTATTTTAGAATCGTTATCAGCACAAATAAATCTACCAAATACTTAATTTTTAAGAAAATAAATGGAGTATTTGTATCTCAGAGAAAACCCCTTAAATAACCCTGTTCCCCTCAATTTCTCAAATACTGAAGAATGTAAATAAAAAATTCATTGTCAATCTTGTTAGTGGTTGTCAACAATATGATTAACAATAAAGTGTGTATGTGTTTCTAAACAATTTTATTGACAAAATGTAGATGTGTTTCGTAACAGTTTTCTTGACAAAATGTGTTTATGTTTCTTAACAATTTTTCTTGTCAAGTTAGTAAAGCTCTTGCACCTCAATTCTTTGTTGTGATATTTGAAAATCTGAGTACAAAATAAAACATTCAATCGAGATTTTTTAAACATCA
The DNA here is from genome assembly GCA_000969725.1 of Ophiothrix spiculata. Taxonomy (NCBI): domain Eukaryota; kingdom Metazoa; phylum Echinodermata; class Ophiuroidea; order Amphilepidida; family Ophiotrichidae; genus Ophiothrix; species Ophiothrix spiculata. The sequence goes on from JXSR01S002117.1 coordinate 79,515, forward strand.
TTTTTTTAATCAGAAGACAATATTGTAGTAATTTAGAGAGTCAAATAAATTTAATCTTGTGAACAAAAAAAAAGCATCTTTAAAAACCAAAGACACCATACCACAAATTATCATCAACTTCTCCAATGTACTAAATAAGATCTAAACCCCATGTGAACTTTGCAATATGGGAGGTTGAAACAAAGTCAGAAGGAAATTATAATAAACAGTTGTTTCTTGAGAAAATCAACGGTTGTACTAAAACTTATGACGGAAACAGGAATCTGTACTAGAAACACCCACACAGGAGTCCACCCATGCAGCTTGTTATTATATAATCATAACGAATACCTTCACCATTGCCCGAATCGGTCAGAGTTGACTGTGACTTCAGCACTTTGCGGGAATCTCGTGACTTACTACGCTTAAGCTGTGCGGGGTCGTGGTTGTTGCGCATTTTACGGCTCGAGGTATTGCTCGCCCCAGCGCCGCCACCACCACCTCCCGTAGGGCTTGTACATACACCATTCTGAAAATAAATATAAAAAAAGAATATATTTTAAAGAATGCAACATATAACCAATACAATTTCAGACAAAAATAAATCAATATAGCGCAGCGTGTAACTTCCTTCACTTTGCACCAATGAGTTTCTAGTTCACTTCTTGATCCAAATGCTATATGCGCATCGGCTCTTTTTCTGTGAATCAATTCACTTGAATGGGAAAGATAATGACTGAAAGTAAAACTACAGTATATTACTTAAATGTATTTAGGTAATACAATATCATAAGATACGGTAAATAAATTAGCAAGAATTTGGTTCCAACAAATTACTCTTTTAAACTGAATTGTGTGTTTTGATATTTTTGATTTTCTTTTTCTATAGCAAATCTATAGGTCATACCAGGCCCCTTATACTTAATAGCTTATTTGATTACTATTTCGCAATACTCACTGGTGAACATTTCTTCGCTGATCATGTGATCAGTGGCTCCAATTAACGAGGACACCCAGAGAATAATCCTGCTCAAATATCAATAAATCCTGACATCGTACTTGATGAGTGTTACGCTTAATCGGGTACAAGATGTGCAGCATTCTTCATCGTGTGTCCTCGTTTTTGTCCACATATTACGTTACACGTTACGCTAATTGGGGCCATATTTTGAACTCAGTGTCATCTCTCTGTGGTCATACCTGCTCTTGCATGCCTTGCCCAGGACTTCTATACCTCTCTGCGTCTGCCATACATTGCTCTACTATATCCCCTAGGCCTTGTGATTTGGTTTTCTTAGGTGAGCGTGGAGTTCTCTGATAGGGATCTGCTGAGCCGTACAGGTCTGGCGTCCCCATGTTGAGTAGACACGTCTTCTGCATGTGGTCAACTATTACTATGCCATTTACTGTGCCAAATACCATGCTGACCAGAAAAAAATAGGGCATCATTATGAGGTTATCACAAATTATTTTTACAAATTAAATACATTGCAAATACAGGAATTGTCATGTGTGACAATATGAATTACTGTATAAGTGGTATTTTTCGTGTTACATTTATTTTCGCGCTTTTTTGCGCAAAATTAATTTAGCGCGAAAATAAATGCACCGGCGAAAATTACTTTATTTTTGTTACAAAGGAAATTACATACTTGGCCAATCTTCATGTGCACGAAAATAAAAACACGCGAAATGGTCCATAATCGGCTGTGCGCGAAAATTACTGAGCGCGAAAATATTGGCGTTTACAGTATATGCTGTTTACAGCAGAGAAATCTATAAGTAAATAGACTTCTCTGGTTTACAGCTTATCTACTAAAATGCAAGTATAAACAAAATAAATGAATTTAACAAAGAGAAACCAAGTGTAAGGTCAAAGTATAATTTTATCTGTCAAAAGATTGATTTTGATACAAATCATGTCAAATCACGACATCGATACTTTGATCAACACAAAATAGGTGCCCTATTACTAATGTTTCTGTCCACATGCCTTATGTCGCTATTTTTGTCAACATAAAGCATATATCAACATGTCTACATGAAATCTCATTCGTTTACAAACAGCAGATGAATTATGTGTGTTACGTCTGACTCACACAGTATCCATGATGCGCTGAGTAAGATTACCTTTGTTAGGAGATAGAAATAGATTTACGATTCCCATCTGTTTGATAATCAAAGTTTAGTAGTAAATATTGAATCAATTTAGCGAAAGTTTTTTCCTCTTGAACTTAAAATTATTATTTCCAACATCAATCTTGATCATATTACATATGATATAATGTAATGTACTTTGATAAAAACTAATTTCTATCATGCTTTCAACAAGCTCAGATGTTGTAAGAAAATCACCAAAGGTTAAATTCTGAATGCATCATTTAGAAAGTTTCTGGTATTGGCTATAAAAATTCAACGCTCTTAAAATTGATCAATAAGAACACTTTTTAGAAAGAAATTAGGTATATTGTAAATGGCTGCACATGTTGACACTTCTTGATTGCGACAAATCAGGATTGTTCTTAGAAAGAAGTTAGGCATATTGTGATTGGCTACAAGAGTAGACACTTCTTGATACTGACCAATAAGGATTGTTGTTAGAAAGCAAATACTTACAGGCCATAGCAAGAGTTGATTTCTAGACATGTGATCATCGCAGGCGCCTCACCATCCACCCACAATAATTGACAACATAAATCGGGCTGGAATCCTGACGCTCTTTTATGCACCCCTCCCTTGACTCTTAAATTGGGGACGTTGTCCTTGACCCCCTCACCAGAGCTAGTACTACCCACGGGATTTGTGGTAGCTTCTCTGTCTCTGGGGGTAGAGGGCAGACTGGCGCTGTCTACACTTCTGGAGCTCACAGTACTAGTATTGCGTTTGAGTGGTGTGGGTGGGGGTGGAGGGGGCGCTTCCATTTCTGGTGTGTCGGGTTCATCAGGTTCATATACTATAGCAATTTCCAAGACCTGTTGAAAAAAGCAACAAAAGTTCAGATCTGCTAGCACAATTAAAATAACACAAACTTTACTTTGAACAACATGTGAGAAATAGGATGCTTGTTGGGACTATCACATAGAAAGTACTGCTAGGTTTGCAGTAATCTACAATCATGTCATTAAGGTGTCTCGTCGGGCCGTCCACGCGTACCAGTACGAGCTAGTGTCCGAGTTGGTAAGTGTCGCAATACGCATGCGCATTTACTCTGAGTAGTGTTTTGAAGCTAAAAATTGCCATATTTTAATATTTTTCTGGAAAATTAAGTCGATGACCCCCAATTTTTATTGTTTTATTTGAAAGAACATACTTGTGAGCAAATTTTGTGAAAAATTAACAAAAATGCTTGGGCAGATTTTTTGAATCAACACTAAATAATTTCACTTTTGCCACATTTCCCATAGACCCCTGTACTAATTTTTCCCCAAAAATGCTGTTTTTAAAACGACTCTCATGCAAAAACGAATCCAGTGACCCCAAATTTTTATTTTAAAAAATCGGTTCTACATCGAAAAAATATCATTCATGCTGATTTTTACTAAAAAATCTTCGGGCAGATCTATCATGGACCAAACACCTTTAAGGGAAAACATCCTTGAAGCAAAATTGATCCATTAACAGTACCAAGGGATTTTCACATGGATTGTGATCTTCTTCCATCCCTGTCACAATGTTGGATAAAATGATGGCACTTGTCTTTGGATCTATATAAAGTAGGGAGCAGGAAAATCAAGGAATTACAACTCATTATTTTTTCTTTTATTCACACAAATTAAATATTGACTAGCGGTGTATCTATTATTGGTGACCATGACCTTGCTATTTTCTCCATGATTTTGGTTTTAGGTTAAACTATCTCTCATATTTACTGGTTGCCTTACCTGAATTTCTGATGGATTTGAACCAATAGAGTAGCACATGGCCACTAGCCCCTGCTATTGCCAGTAACCTGCTTTCTGGACACACGTGTACTACAAACCTGTGTCTACCCTAACTCTCTTACTACAGGTGTACTACAAACCTGTGTCTATCCTATCTCTCTTACCTGTAATTCTGTACTGGACTCTACCCTGCTGAACCTATAGAGTAGCACATGGCCACTAGCCCCTGCCATTGCCAGTAACCTGCTCTCTGTACACATGTGTACTACAAATCCGTGTCCACCCTATCTCTCTTACCTGTAATTCTGTACTGGACTCTACCCTGCTGAACCTATAGAGTAGCACATGGCCACTAGTCCCTGCTATTGCCAGTAACCTGCTTTCTGGACACATGTGTACTACAAACCCCTTTCTACCCTATCTCTCTTACCTGTAATTCTCTACTGGACTCTACCCTGCTGAACATATAGAGTAGAGTAGCACATGGCCACTAGTCCCTGCTATTGTCAGTAACCTGCTTTCTAGACAAATGTGTACTACAAACCTGTGTCTACCCTCTCTCTCTTACTTGTAACTTTGTGCTAGACTCTACCCTGCTGACCTGCTTTCTGGACACATGTGTACTACAAACCTGTGTCTACCCTATCTCTCTTACCTGTAATTCTGTACTGGACTCTACCCTGCTGAACCTATAGAGTAGCACATGGCCACTAGCCCCTGCTATTGCCAGTAACCTACTCTCAGGACACATTCTAACCATCTGTATTGCAAACGGCTCTTCGTCTCCATCTAGACTCCTTGCCTGTTTCGTCCTTTCAAACACTTTGGATGTTTTTAATTTATATAGTACTTGCAGCATGACTGTAAAAAGGAAAGTGAATCAATTTTATCATTTAAACTTACTCAGCCATGAGAAAGAGGTAACAAAAAGCCTTAAACAGCCTGAAATGTTAATTTCTTTATACTATTATACAGGCAAATGGCCCGAAATATAACTCAGGGATCACCTCAAAACTCAACCAGCGGGTGTGAGACCGCCCGAAGCAGCTCTTGCTGTTTTGAAGCAGTTCATTTCAATTTTCATGCCTGAATCCTGGTTATGGAGTGTCAGTCATAGATGTCATGATGACATAAAAATCTCAGACAATGAATCTCTAAAAACAAAAGATTTTTTTTTTTTTCAAAGGGTGTGTATTCCAACCACTTCAACACGCATACACACACTTTCCAAAAATAATTCAAGAAATTTTGATACCACAAAGAAGCTCATATTTTTCTCATAATTCCTGAAAATTTTTACGCCCATATATTTTGTTGAAAGGATATGGTCAAAATAGTGGCGAATTACCGTAAGATTTTCTAACAAAAATAAACAGCAAATAGTTTACTATGGGTCATTCTCAGACACATTTTTGCCTGTAGCATCAATTTGACTCAAGATATGCACATGAAACTGCACATTTGCTATCTATAGGTGATGACCTTTAATTCCAATATAAACAAGTATATGTTAAATATCTCACCAGATTAGAATACCTACTTTTAATTTATCATACTGAAGATTTGAATGCTCAATATTTCTAAAAGCCTGAGCACATTGTGTAACTTGACTGTAGACTTCAGCAATATTTTGCAGAATACTTTTGACATATACTCTATAAACCTTGAAGTATGAAGCAAGCAAACAAGATCCATAACATAATATTCTACAACATTGTGAACTGGTGGTTTTGTATTGTGTAAGAGACTAGTAATGATTGATTGGGATTGATTAAGACCAAATCACTGCATATTAATATTTTTTGTACATGATTGTTCATGATTTTGGTATTATTTTTGGCTACTTTTTTTGTCAAAACATGGACAAACATTGAACTTGTTCATTTGAATATTCAGTAAGATTTGTTACGTGGTCATGATTCGAAAAATACCGACTAACTTTTAAATTCCCCATATGATCATATTAGTTTATTTGAATTAATCAACTGCTGATACTTCAAGATTTATTCAAGATTCAAGAGTATAGCTGCTTAAAATGGTTTCAGAGTATCTGTTATAGTGGTTGCATGACAGATCCATATGCACAAAAGAGATTTAAGATTTAGACTGGGTCTAAAATCATAAAAACACCTTTGGTAGAATTTTGAACTACAACAACTTGCAAAATTAAAGATTCAATTATAAATCTTACAAACAACACAAAGCATGGCAATGTTGGTCAAGGAAAATAAATTTTAGCTGGGATAGGGAATTCGACTTTAACAAGGTCTAACTGTAAACCTGGTCTAACTCTTAAACCTCTTTTGAACATACAAACCATTATTTCGTGCTTAAAAATCCCAGGGTGCCGAATTAGTACAAAAGGGGTTTTGGGACGTGCCGCAAATTCAGGTAGCAAAATCAGGCTCTCTGGTATTTTAGTCCTTCCTTTTTATACGAAATTTGTGCCAAAATGGTGCAACTTGGGCAAAAACAAGAGATTTTTGAATAAATTTGGGAGATTTGGTATATGAATGGGTCCTTTTTCTTTAAAAATTGGTATTTGGATGGGTGGATTTACAAATTTCGCAGATGCACGTCCCTACTCAAACCAAATTTGAGTACCCCCATGGTTAAAAATACTGCAGCACACACGACAAGCTAATATATCAATAACCTTAACGTAGTGGTTGCAATGACACGTCATATTTTCTTGGATTAAATCCAACAATTTAGTGATGAGCCGTCGCAGCAATATGCAAATGTGTCGTGCTCAACTAAGTTATATAGGGGAATCTGAGCTCGCCGCCATCTTGTTGTCGCACATGGAGCAGACTCAGCTCGGAGTTTTGTACCTCCGGATATGTTCAGAGTTTGGCTAATATCCAGGCAGATCCCACAAACACATATACAGAGTGTGCATTTTGTTTCACAATTGAACGGTGTCCGAATTTCAAGTAGCGTCTATTGTGAATTACTCTGACTAAAGACTCTCGAAGTGGTGCACGCAGAGCCGTAAAATGGCGGAGGTACAATAACTCGCCCTCGATGAGCGACAATCCAAGATGGCCACCATCCCATAGGATTTACACCGAGGTCAAATCAAAATTACGTAGAGCACCAATTTCCCTTTATAAATTCCTTGGTTGTGTTTCCTTATGACAGCTTAAATTGCAAATACGTTGTTGTTTACTGCAGCTAGATGCCCTGAGGGTACTCAAATTTGGTTTGGGTATGGGTGTGCCGCTGGGAAATATGAAGTACCACCCATGTTTATACCAATTTTCAAGAAAAAATTTGCATCATTTTGTGCAAATTTCAGAAAATTTTGAAAAATAGACCCATCAAACTACCATATTTTTCAAAGAAAAAAGACCCATTGGCATACAAGACAGCCTGATTTTGCTACCCAAATTTGCGGCACATCTCCGTAATCACTACTGTATTAAGTACCCCTCCCAGGCTAGATATTACAATGCGACATCAACTCTGAAATAACTTCCAACTTCAACTTCAAATTTATTTACAATATCACATATATAAAATACATTAAAATTAGCATAAACAAACAAACAAAACATGATTTTGAGGGAATGATCAAAAGGCCAAGAAGGCCTGTACGGATCATCCCCATACAGCAAAATTAAAACAAGGAAAATCAAAATACATCACAGGAGATAAACGGAACAACAAATAAAGACAAGAAATGCCCAAAGCTAATCAAGAAAAACAAAACAAATCATATGTACTTTGATAATAATTCAGTTTTGTACATATTTTTAAAATGTTTGGTGCTTTTGTAAAGTTTTAGGTTTTTGTTTAATAAATTCCATAAATTGGGCCCTGAAACTCTTATAGCCTGATCAGAGAAAGCTTTTTTCTTTTATGAATGCTATAGTCTAGAGCATTTCTTGTCCTGTATCTGTGTACTTGATTGTGTTTAGTGAAATATCCCGAAAAAGTTAATGGAAGAAGATTAGCTTGATGTTTATACATAAATATTCCCATTTCTACTTTAAAGGTGTCAAAAACATTTAAAATCTTGTGGTTATAGAATAATGGTCCCGTATGGCATCTATAATGTTCATATGAATTGGTTTAAGAAGGCACCTTGTTTCTCTACTGTTCATCATTCTTACCTTGAGAAGCATCCCAAAACTTTATTGTGCCATCAGCATGCCTAAAACGGAAACACAAATTCACTAATTATCAGAAACAAAATATATTTTTCCTGTCCTTGTGAGCTTGAAAGATGAGACTTTAACCCTTTGAACCCAAGTTTCTGACATGTGACCTCAAAGGCGGTAAACCGGCTCTTCGGGGTACCGGCTCGTCGGGTTCAAAGGGTTAAGTAACATTTAAAAACTAACTGAAATCAAGACAATGGATGTTATTAAGCCAGGTATTCCAAAGTTCAGGACCAGCAATGGAAGGGCATAATCACCATGTTTGCTAATTGGAGCAAGGCAATTCCAAATATTATGGTTGAGCTGAAGTAGAGTGTATAAGTTATATCTTGTATAACTAAAACAAAGAGGACTAAATAGATGCCACAGAATTCAGATGAATGGAAGTAATCAGCAAATGTTTGAATTTATTCCTTTTTCAAAATAGACAATCCTTTTTTCTTTTTCTTTTAAATTTTGAAGACCAGTGTTATAGGTTTTGATTTTTTTAATGAAATTTACAGGGCATACTTCCAATAACCATATTCAATCTATTTATCCCACTGTCTAGTTTAATAAATCTTCTATCCTTACATTTGCTTGTAACAAAAAGGATAAGTTAATCAAATTGACCTCCTCATAAAATTGATGCAACTTGAAAGTTTCACTGACCATTAGTAAATGACAATAAAAGGTACCTACTTTGTTTACAGTAAAGCGTTCAAATTTTGCAAGAAAATAATTTCAGTAGCACCAAATTTTTTGCTTTAATTTTGGTAGCACCAAAATTTGCTTATTTAGAATGCTGCTAAAAAACAAATAATCTGTAAACCAGAAAGCAAGGAAGGAGAGCTACAAGAGAGCAATTATTTTTATTTTTGATTGAGACAAGGACCTGACTGTCCACCTGCAGCAATTTGATATAGTTACAACGATCTCCTGTGGATATGGCATCTACTAACGTACACTCCCGGTCAAAAGTGTTTGCGCACCCTTAAATACGGACAAAAAACATAATTTTTATATCAAACGACCAAGACTCTGAAAAAAATCATGTTTTTATAGGTGCCTAACGTATCCAGTATAAATAATCTATGTTTCCTTTGATATTCGATCTTCCATAACCATAAAAATGGCCGATTTCCTGGACCATATAAAATACACCACTCGCAGTTTTTTGATATGTACCTATGTAGTTTATCATTCAATGCTCGATATCACCGTGTAACCGTAAAGAATATTTTCAGGTTATAAGTTTTCCAACAAATGTGCAGTTATGTATTTAAACTCTGTTTTTATGCGAAGAAGAAAGTAAACAGAATGTTTAGCACGCCAAATTTTCAAATGCGGTAAATTCAATTCTTGTTGAGTTTTTTAGATCTTTGTTTGTAAAATATAAATCTGAAAAAATATGACGCAAATGATGAACGGTTCTCGAGATATGGCTGGTTAAAGGTTTTGTGCGCAAACACTCTTGACCAGGAGTGTAAATCTGGACATAATTGCTTGTGAGGTAATACTGGTAATCACTTAGAGCACAGGGGAAATCCCCATAGATAATCTAGCCAGGGGAAATCCCTAATTCTGCTGTTTGTAAAACTGATATCTTTTCCACATGCCTCAGATCAGATTTAGTTCAGCACAAATCAGGATAATCTCTGTCTGCCCTTCAAATTAAAAACAAAGTATGTGCATTTATAAAGCATAGCAGATACTTCCTATAAATATGTATTTTCACTTCAATCCATTCCCATACTAAAAAGTTGTATTTACATACATTTTATATAGTAGATACTGTCTAAGTCATAAAAAGGGAATTATTGATTGTCTGCTCATTTGTGCAGGTCTTCTGCAAGGGAAAAGGAAGTAACTAGTATTATATACTTCATTAATAAATTTAAGAAGAACGATTGGTCAGAGGCCATGCACGCGAACGATACTTTCACCCACACCCATGAGATTAAACGTGCATCAAACTTACATTCCAAGCTTATTTAGCAAATTACCCTAAAGCGTACATTTGGGGTTACATTTTGTGATTGAGATTTTTTAATCCGATTAATTAATAAATTAGGCCTTTGGCTATGCAGAAATCATGTTTTTCTAAAATTCATTATTGAAGTATATAAAACAAATATATACTGACATTTTCATATCTCTGGGTTAAAACTACAGTCCTTCTGTGACAACAATTAAAGGACTGTGCCCCTCAGTAACAATAGCAATTTTAGTCACAATAGGTCCATAGTTTTAACCAGAGATCTTTAGATAAGTATATACGAGGGGGTATAAAAAGTTTTTACAGATTACCAAGAAGAAATACAGCCAGGAACATAATTTTATTATGTGACCCTTAAGTCATCTTTGCAAAGCCACTCTGCAAAAAAACCCAACATACTGCTCTCACTTAAAACTGACTATCCACAGATTGACATTGTACAGTTATAAGAGGTCCTCTTTTAGCCAAAAATTCCACATTGTATTTTGCTCAAAATCAACATTTTCAGGTTGGCCCTGCTTTATTATGTCATTCGTTGACTGATTTCCAAATTTTGGTACCAATGGAAAGAGGAAATCCTAACCTATACTTTGGTATCAAACAACTAAACTTTGGGCATGACATCATAAAATTACTGGGCTGTAACCCTTCAAATGCAAGGATTGAATTAATCACACCACATATCACTGATTTCTCCATGCAGTTTATCTTGTTAGCAGAGGCTGATTGTTGGCATCTATTGACTCCTGTATAGTAAGTATAAATGACAAGATTCCTTATAGCTCCTTCCCTTCTGGGTGATCTTTAAAACTTTTTGATATCACCTTATATTTGTATAATATACACTAGCGGTTTAAAGTATACCGCAAAAACACTTTATTCAGCCATATCTCACAAGGCGTTTATAAGGAAACTATCTGTAAATTTATGATGCTTTTGGTCAGATCTGATAGGTAATCTAGTTAAGTGTAAAATTGAACACCGAATGGGATCAACCCCTTCACGTACGGGTAGGGGGCAACAACACAAATTGGTCGAAAAATGTGATTTTTAGGTCAAATTTGACAATGCCTGGGTCAAGGTCACTTCACAACTCAAGTTGAGTAGTCATATGGAATGTGTATATGTAATAGAGTGAAAAGCAGGCAATTAAATATCCTGGTTAAGCTTGACTGCGCCAAGAGAATGCTTGGAAGCAAACGAAAAATAATCCTTCAACGCCCCACCAGTTTACATAAACAGGGTTGTGATGAATGTGGAGTGTTTTGTGACGGTATATGACAGATTGAAAACCTCTTAAAACATTTTAAATTGTCATATACCGCCAGGGACCATTCCACTTTTACCACGGCCCTATTTTTGTAAACTGGGTGGCGTTGAAGGATCATTTTTCGTTATCTTCCAAGCATCCTCTCTTGGCGAAGTCAAGCGTGACATATTATCGCCTGCTTGTCACTCTATTACATATACACATTCCACATGACCACTCAACTTGAGCGGTGAAATGGCCTTGACCCAGTCGTTGTCAAATCAAATTTGACCTAAAAATCACGTTTTTCCACCCATTTGTGTTTTTGCCCCCTACCCGTACGTGAGGGGGTTGATCCCATTCGGTACTCAATTTTACACTTAACTAGATTACCTATCAGATCTAACCAAAAGCAACATAAGTTTCCAGATAGTTTCCTCATAAACGCCTTGCGAGATATGGCTGAATAAAGTGTTTGTGCGGAAATACTTTAAACTGCTAGTGTATGTGACCCGTCATATCCAAAGGTACCTTAAGGTCGGCATAGTAAATTACAAGATACAGGCCATTGAAGCTGAGCATAGTAAAAAATCACGTTCAAGGTCGAATTTCTAATTTCATCAGAAACGTTACCTTTGAAGTGTATTCTATCATATTAATCAGGTTCCAACATCCAAAACATAAGAAAAATGTATTAAAAACCAAGATAAAAATCCTTTTTCCATTCAAGTTTTACTCAGTACAAAAACTTTAAACTCGATTTTCTCAGAACTATAGTTTTCTGAATCAGCCCTATTCCTTTTACCAATTTGGATGTAACTTTGCAATCAAACATTCAATAACCAAAAGCAAGGCGTCATTTTAAAGCTTAAAATATAATCTCTCAGATGAGACCAAAAAATCAATTTACATTTTGGGACCCTTAAGGTACCTTTCGATATGACGGGTCACATATTTGCAATACACATACTGCATTTTGACTTTGCTGGACAGAATTCTCGAAATGCACTAAACCAGTTCAAGCAGTATCAACAAACATCTTGGTGATATTAAAATGGACGGCTCGGTAAGCTTTTGACATAATGAGCATTGACAGTTAGCAATATAATCAGAATCATTATGAGACAGAAATTACAGCTTTGCATGTGTTGGGTTCCCAGAAGAGAAGATATCGTGTGTATCCCATCATGCATTGCTTCCTATGGGATTGTTTGCTCAGAAAATTATGTGAGTAGTTAGTAAAGAAATATCCATAAATCAAAATTAATTGTTGTAATCTTGCATTTTGGGCATGTTTCATCACTAACTGCTTACATCACTTCCTGTACAAAATTTCCCATAGGAAGCAATGCATGATGGGATACACACAATATCTTCTGGTTTTTTTCTGTTTTTCTGTTGGGGCTGAAGATTAAACACATCTCAAGTTATGAAATTAGGTATTTCTTGGATTGCCAATTACTTCAGCTACTTGAACAAATCGATTTAAGGAATTGAAAAAATCAGTAATTTACAAATTATCTTCTTCAACAAAGACATTTTCAATATGCACCATTTCAAGAATTTTGCAAATGGCTAAACTTAAAATGTAAGTCAAATTTTAAAATAATTTTTTCATGATCATAAAAAATAGTTCAAGGACTGTGTAAGTTCGTATTTTACCTCCATTTTGTGACCGTTAATCTCGAAATACCCGTACAAGCAGCCTCTAGTAGTTTTACCTTTTCAAACATTTGCAAAGACCATATTTTAAGGTTTGTTATGACTTCTCATTGACCTTCAGTAAGGAGACAAATTATGGTTCTTCAAAGGTTGGGCATGTAGTTTAAGGTGAAACTGAGATAAACTCGATCAAATTTTAATGAGCTCTATGTTTTCATATCAGTTCGGCGGAACTCACAATTCGGATACATATCCGAATTTAGATACTCCGTATCAAAATTCTGATACCCATATCTGAATTTGGATTAAAATCAGCTGAAACGGGATATCAGCTGAAATTAATATTCAGCTTCGCCGCACACCATACCGGTATGCATAAAAGTCAATAACATTATCGTCATTTGTCATCTAAATTCTAAGAAAGTTTTGGCCAAATTATTTTGCCTTCTGTGATAAGGAGCTATCAGGACATGTTTTGAAGCTGTTTCGCTGGAATTGCACGGATGGAAATGACATTTCCACAGATACATTTATCATAGATGCAAGAAAGATGTTCTACATGTACTTGCCAGCTTGCGCTATCGACTTGTTTCCTGCGCCACGACAGGCGTATCAGAATTCGGATACCCCTCCATATCCTAGATCTGATACGGGTATCACAATTTGGATACAAAATGTACGTGGGTATCCAAATTCAGATAAGTATCCGAATAGTGAGTTCAGCCGAACTGATATTAATGATTCAAAAGAAAAGAAATTTAAATAAAATAAAACAATTTACTGGAAATGAAACTTTGCAGGTGTTTTAGAGCAATCATAAAGACTGTGAATCTGTAAAAACCAAATTTTGACCTTTGCATGCATTTTCACATGTAGTGCAAAATGGGGTTAACTGCATTTACAGCTGGTTCGAGGTGAACTGTCAACCTAGAAGTAGGAAGTAGGAAATCTGTTACAAAAACCCATAGCATGCCCCTGGTATTCTACAAAGCTGTGAATTGGTGTTTTTGTATTGTGTAAAAGACAAGCAATGATTGATTAGGATTGATTAAGATCAAATCACTCGGACACTGTATATTAAAATATTTTGTGCATGAATCTTTCATGATTTTGGTATTATTTTTTGGCTAATTTTGTTGTTACCACATTGACAACCCTTGAACATAACTTCATTTGAATATTAAGCAAGATAGGGCAAATTGATATGATCTGAAAAATAAGGACTATTTTATTTCCCCTTATGGTCATATTGGTTCGGAGGCGTTAATCGGCTGCTTTATTGGTTAGTACTTCAAGGTTTATAGAGTATAGTGTTACTTACCCCGTTATGACTATTTCATGGTCACTGCTTCCGCCCGTACCCCAACCACCACCTTTTACAGGCCAATTCTAAAGACAGATCAAAATAGGTACATCATCATTACCATAAAAAGATCTAAAATGCAAATACTTCATCTTTTAAAATGTTTTCATGAGAAATTGAGAAAAGATTAATAATTCGAGAAACACCTAAAGTTGAACAATTGTAATTCTCCCAACTGACCTCAAATCTCTCACAGACCAAATACTAAGGATAAACCCACAGTCTATTTCCTTGCCATTTCATCATGTTTAAAGAACAATAGAAAAACAGCTGGAATGATTCTGAAAGAACAATACTAATATCAACAACCATTTCCTGACTACATCTGCCAGAGGACAATTATAACTCTTGGGATGAGTAGAGCTACGGAAGTTTGGCCAGACAAATTTGAAGTTGATCTTGTTGGCGTATCAAAAAAAAAACCTGTCAAATCAGACATGTAGTCTGCTCTTGCCAAATAAGTATGTGGTCTGCTCTAGCCATATAACTCAATTGTGGTTCTTTGTGTTAGGTAGCTACTGTATAAGTGGTATTTTTCACGCTACATTTATTTTTGCGCTTTTCGCGTAAAATGAGATTAGCGCGAAAATAAATGTATCGCAAAAATTAATGTGGATTTGTTGCAAATGGAATTCTATACTCGGACAATGTTCATATGCACGAAAATAAAAAGGCGCGAAATGGTCCAAAACTGGCTGAGCGCGAAAATTACTGCGCGCAGAAATATTGGCGTTTACAGTATCATACAGAATACACCATGCAACAATTTCCAAACTTTCCATAAACTATGCTGTAAGTGTACAGCGTAGAGGTGCACATTTGTTGACTGCCTCGGGCCTACGCTGACCACCTTGCAATCAATACTCTCTTGACTACCTAGGGAGCAAAACGGATTTACCTGCAACGAGAAATTATTTAAATGTGTCCTATCTAGATGGGTTCTATGGACCATAGGTAACATCACTATGGGTGGACAATCTTTTGCATGGGACCCTGTAAGTCATTGTATGGGTCAAATTTTAAAATAGGTCAAATCTTGTTCAAAAGCATTCTAACATGTTCCTCTCATCATAACCAACCAGAAAAAGTAGACTTTGACCCATCTCTAGAATGCTTCAATATATCCGAAAACATGAAAGTTAATACCAAAAAGTTAATATTATGGGAGTCAAAAATTTCAAAAGTGTCAGATTTTGTTCAAAATGGTCTCAAATTGTTCGTCTTGAAAAACTGTCCCGTATAAAGCAATATTTTCTAATGTCTACGATCAACTGTTACTATGGTTACAGGTCGATATAAAGTTTTTGTTATTTGCACCAATTGGAAATAAGGAGTTTTGCTTGATACCATAGAAACGATTGATCGAAATTTTACTTTGTAAACAGTTTTGCGAGACAAACATTTGGATATAACTCAAAAGCCCTTCATCAGAGACAGGTCAAAGTATACTTTTTGTGCTCCCTTATGATAAGAGGAACATGCATGTTAGAATGGGTTTACACAAAATTTGACCAACTTTGAAATTTGCCCTCTACAATGGTCCCATGCAACAGACTGATTTTGTGTCCACCCCATTGATGTTACCTATGGTCCATAGGACCTATCTAGGTAGGACACATTGAAATAATTTCTCTTTGCAGTTTTAGTCCAAATACAGGGTTTTGCTCCCTAGGTATGACAGGGGTGCATTGAATGAGATTTGAAGTCTGCTTCAGTTACACAAATCTTTAAAAAAAAAAAGGATAGAAACAAATTATCTGATTTCATGGATATCATTTTATTTTCCGGAATAAAATGTTTGCAATCCATCCTATTTGGTCGGCAAGCCGCTCAGAGTGGCTCACAGCCCCTCACTTATGAAGATCACAAGGATTATTCTTTTTGGACAAATTGATAATGGTGCTAGATGCCTCTTTGTATTAAGTGCTTGAAGGCGAATTTTCAACCAATTTCAAGCTAGTAGGGTTTTTTAGAGCTCTTTGCATAAATTATGTTAATAATTTATTCTGGCTAATCATGCAAGCTGCTGTGAGCGGCTTTCAGGAGTGAAAGAGTTCTAAGAGAAAGAGACAAATGAATGTATGCAATTCTCAGGATGAGGCTGTTATGTAACTACATAAAATAGAAAATAGGTGTACCAATTAATATTACGTTTTATGCCATTTCTCCAAAATTTTAAAAGAATTTGGGGCTAAAATTTTCAATTAATAATCAGAAAAATATGGGTTTTACTTTAATATAAAAAGGTAATACTTATGGTTAAGCCCAGATGAATAAGAATGTGATTGGATCCAAGAGGGGAGCGTGGCCGAGCGGTTAGAGCAAGGGTCTCGTAATACAGAGGTTGTTGGTTCGAGCCCCGGGCCAGGCGGTTTACGTCTCTTTGTTTCCTTGGGCAAGAAACTTTACTCTAATTGCTCTGTGGTTCGGATAGTCACATTAAGCCGTTGGTCCCCTGTGTGAATGCTCCTTCTTGGGGCGCTGCATACAGTGTATACCTGGTGAGTCTACACCTATAATATAAGAGACAATTCAAGCCCCTACCTCAATGTTTCCACTAATTATATAAAGACGTAGATCGTCACTGACCTTTTTACTATAAGCAGCCTTTTTCCTGTTTAAATTGTTAGATCCTGCTGTGTATATATGTAAGATGAGATCGGTAGGACAGTCAGCATAATATTGCACACATGTTATTGGAGACTCGTGAAGGTCCATTGGGTAAGGGTTCTCAAAACAGGGATACCTGCAAGAAAGCAAAAAGTGATGCAATTAACATCTATTGTAGATTCTTCATCACCTAGTGGTCCCTGAATCTTAATCATGCTGTGGTTTGGTGTGGCAAATTTTGAATAAAACCTTCAGAAAAGAATCTCTACATTCGTTTTGCATGTTGATGTATGTATTAATGCTGTATGTCAGGAAAGAAGTTGTGTTTCATATGCAAAACAGTGCTTTTACATCATAGATTGCACATAAAAAATCAATTTTGCAATGGATCTGCAAATAAAGCTGAATTTAAGATTTCAGCTCTAGATGGCAGTATTTATCATTGTCGACAACGATAATTAATAATAAAAGAAAATCTAAATATTTTCATACAAAGGGGATTGAATATGACAATGAAACTTTGTATTGGAATAATAACTGCTACACATCTCAAACGATGCAAAAAATTTGAAATATTTTGAATAAACTTTGGGGATGATGTTGAACTTGTCAATGCCCCTTTAACTTATCTAAAAATAAGTGTTACTTGAAAATAAATATTCTAAACAAAAGATACATTAGATGGATCAGAGAGTCCACCTTTATAAGCAGGTAAGGCAACCAAACAATGAACAATGATAATTGCAGGTGATTTATAGTGCACTACGCCTCCCCTGACTTGTAATTCCACGCGGCCTCAGCACACTTTACAGAGCATATGGTCATCCTTTTTGAGGTGAGGCCCATTTGCGTTTCATCTCATTCACTTCATGCATACCTAACTCCTTCCTGGTAATCGTTGATTAGAGTTAATTAATATCTTTATTTGGCTAATATTTTCAATTGATTTTATAGGCTAATACATTATCTTCAAAATCATACCAAATTTATGACATTTCATACGATTATTGAAAAGTTGTGACAACATTTGATGCACAATGTACATATCTCATCCACACCAACCACATTTATGCCTGTTTTCATGTCTGGCTAAATTAGCTTATTGACTTATACTTGTTAATAGCATTAATAATCAATTTTATTCTTGTTAATTCCAACTTGTTTTTGATAAACAATAACTAGCCTTTAAAATCATATAAGATTTGTGACGCTTCAATGAATTTAATTCATGCACAATTTTCATGATGCCTCAACCTCACCCTCACCCAACTCCACCCTGGCTAAGTAGCTTTAACGGGTCATTAAGCTCAATTAATCACTTCATTTGGGTTCTATTCTTGATTTCTTGAAAGTCAAATAAATCGTCTTTAAAATCATACCAAAATTATGACATTTCATTTGATTGTTGGAATGATATGACAAAAATTGATGCATAAATCACTCTCCATGTAACAAATCCACCATTTATGGGTGCCCACATTAAAAAGAATGACCATATACAATTTGTTCTAAAAATTGGGTTAAATCACTACCTGGACTCCCTGGGGCAAAAGGGCTTACTGCGGCCTACATTAATTGGCGCAACCCTAGCTTGAGTAATTCACACCCACATAGAATATACAGTTTTCGCACACTCAGCTCCAGCTGGACTCGAATGCAAAACGATCAATACAGCTCATGATTAACATGTTTAGCAGTCCGAGAACTAACCGACTAAGCTAACGAGAACTATATGATCATGTTTATGTATACAATCATGATCACGTATATGACCATATCGACCAGATATGGTATACTGTTCTATATGACCAAAGATGCATTTCAAGAAAATTGCATTTAATAATTCGTACGTAGACTTTGTGTCATAGAAGAACCTTTGCACTTTAGTTTTCTTCTGATACTAATATTTTGAAAAGAAAAGACTTCAAAGTTTTTATTATGTTGAATTTCAAATAAAAATACTACTTAAAACCCTATTTAATATAGTTTTGAACCTAAAGATCTCTATGTGAAAATGCTTTTTTTACATTTAGCGATCTTTTAGTACAGTAATTGAATATGTCAAACTGTTCTATATGATATAGATCTGTATGTGAAAAAAAATGTCATCGTGAAGTTGAAATAGCGCACCAAATAGATCTGTATGTGATGCGTTCTTTATACATTAGTACATAATTTTTGCATATAGGCAGTTTGTGAAACGCCAAATTTAAATAGAACGCATATAGACAAAAAATTATTAATTATTTCTTGTTAATTAGGATAAATGAAAGCCTGTAACTTGGTAGATACGAAGAAATCATCAATATATCAATCCAGACAAATTTTCTCAAAAAAAGTCATAAATGTTATATAGAACGGTATGTGATGTGACCGACGATGTGATCAAGAGACCAGCCAAGAAGGTCTCGAAATGTCATAACTCTAAAACGTGAGTAAATTGGATGTGTTACGAAATATTACACTAACTGGAGGAAGTTTTTTCTGCCAAAATAAAGTTGAAATCAAAACTAAATAAGATTTGATTAGTTATGCCTCCTTACCCTTGTGATGTGAGGTCGACTACTACAAGATCACTTTCTAGCAGTACCACCACAGCATATGGTTCTTGAGGATCTAAAATGAACACAGAAATACAAATATTGTCAAAATGTGAACATCAAACTGCCTTCAACTCACAATTAAAATAATTGTAACATATAAACACCAATTTACTTGGCTAGAAAATTGGCTAGAAGCATGGTTGAGAAGTGAACATACCAGGGGCGATCAAAAAGTTTTGAACTTTACCCAGAAGGGATGGAGCTATATCATTGAAATTTTGTCAGAATAGTCAGTCGTCTTTATGCACATTATGGTGCTGAAAAAGTCTCATAAATATTTTTACTTTCTTTATAGGTGGCGATTGATGTCATCTCACTACCCGTTTATTACATAAGCTGCATGGAGGAAATTGAGACATGCAGCGTAATTAAGTCCCTGCATTTGAAGAGTTACAGGGCCCAGTAAACCTTAATGACATGATCAAAGTTTGGTTGTTTGATACCATAGTTAAGGGTTTGGTTTCCTCTTTCCACTGAGACCAAAATTATGGAAATCGATTGATGAATGATGTCACAATGACGTAATAAACATGGCCAACCTGAAAAATGTTAAATTTCACTGGAATATAAAAACAGGATTTTTTTCAATAGAGAGGATCCCTACAATAATGGTCTGTAGTCAGTCAGCTAAAAGTGGGAGATATATGTAATTTTGCACATTGACTATATATGCCTAGATGCCTAAAGTGTCTCGTAATAAAATTATGTTCCTGCCTCTATTTCTTTTGGGTAAAGTTTATACCCCCTCGTATAGTGCAATAAACATTTTTAATCCTTGCATTCTAAAACACACATTCACAAATGTTTTAATTCATTATGAACCAGAACAGCAGACTCATACAAATTAGCAAATTTATCATTATAACTCACAACCTTTTCTTGTTATTAAGAATTATTTTTGTTCTTCTCACAAACATACAAACAAACCCCTGCCCACCCACCCCACACACACTCAAAAACAAACCCCTGCCCACCTACCCCGCACACACACCCACAAACAAACTCCTGCCCACCCACCCGGCACACACACAATAAACACTAGGAAATTGAAATTGGTTGCATATGGCCGTTTTGATTTCATACGGCCACAAACAACCTCACATGGATTTACTGAATCCTAAAATAGTTTCTCCTAGCTGCTTGTCCTATTCAGTGAATCTAAACCAACAAGAATCTTTGTAGTCTATTTTGATTTAGAGGATAAAAAAGACATGAAAATGTTAACATTTCATTCAAACGATTTACAAAGATGCTTAATGTTTTATATATCAACTGAATAGGCTGAGCAGCTAGCAGAAACTGTTTTGGATTCAGTAAATCTGTGTAAAATTGTTTGTGGTCATATGAAATCAAAATGGCCATATGCAACCAAATTCAATCTCCTAGTGAAACCCCTGCCCTCCCCACACACACACACCCACAAACAAACCCCAGCCCAGCCCACCCACACACACAATCATCATCTAACACAAGACTTACTGCTTGGCCAGGGATTTTCACATAGGCAAAGGAAGTCCATGACGGGATGTTCCATTTCTAAGACGGTGGTCGTTTTGCCTTGCATGATAGTCAGGCTTGGTGTAGCGCTTTGTTTCTCATACGGTAAACCACCCGAAAATAAAATGTAAGGATCCCTGTCAAAAAACATAAAAGCAACATGTATTAAAATCATTAAACTGTATATGTTATTGTTTTGTTTCGATCAACCTCAATATTCTATGTTTTAATGTTATACGAGGGGTGTCCAATAAATATTTCGCAGCCTGAGGTTAAAGAAAATAAGTTATGCCGTTTTTATTAATATGGTATTTACTTTAACTTAATTGATGAATATTTGGAAATTTTCGAGAAAACGTCTGCTTTTCTTTTTATTTTATAATAGAAATTTGAAACTTGCCAATTAAAGGCTTCTAAAGTTAAGAATTTTACATTAAAGTCGATAAAAAATACCAACTATGATACCAAAAAATCCACCTCCTTTCTAATATTGTAAAACAAGAAATATTTGCTAGCAATTTAATTTCGCTAATTTCGCTAATACCCCAAAATCGCAAAATTAATTTGCCGCTAATATTAATAATGTACAATGATTATAATGGCATGCTGATGAAATTAGTGAAATTAAAATGCCGCCAAAAACCCCCAGATTCTGAAATTCGCAAAATTTTCTGTCCGCAAATATTTCTTGTTTTACAGTATTATGAAATTCTGCATCCAAATTTGTTCATGTCATTTGAATAACTAATCATTCTCAAGTGTGTACATCTTGCTTCTCTTTGTTGAATCCGCCTGGAGAATGATTACAATTCTTAGCTAACACAATAGCCTTATAATCACAGTTTTGTTTCAGAAATCTTTACCTGGCAATTTTTATTTTTCTCTAAAATAAAAATCAAACCAGATATTTTGCTGGAAACTTTCAAATATTCATCAATTAAGTAGACCATATCAATAAAAACAGCATGGCTTATTTCCTTCTACTTCAGGCCACACATTTCGTCATGTGAATGACGTATCTGCAATAGCTGCCATTTGTCATTAATTTGGATTGCACACTTTATGATCTCCAGTCTTGGGTCAGTGGTTCTTGAAATGGTTCTTCAGGTGACGGTGTCACCTGAAGAACCATTTCAAGAACCACTGACATGAGACCGGGAAATTTTGAGTGATTTTTCACATTCTTGTGACAAGGCATAAAATAAATATAACTTAAGGCAGCCATTGCAGATATGACTTTCTTGCACTCACATAATGATTTATTGAACACCCCTCATATTTTGGTATTATTGATTGTGATTAACCCTTTCGAGTCTGGCAGTTTTTTGTTGTTTGAGCGAAAATCTTATGCAAATCACAACTGTCAAAAATTTAGGTGCTTGATATCTGCTTCATATCAAGTACGTAAATTAAGCTGCTAGATATCTGCTAGACCCTCCACTCTGCGCGCTATTTGATCCATTTTTTTGTGGATGGTATTCCAGCTTGGTAACCAAAAAAAGTATATAGCCTATATGTATGCTCTATAACATATGGCATATGACTGAATAGGGTTGACAAAAATAAAAGGTGAAAAATAAGAAACAAATCAAATCGGTAAATGAGTGCAAGTAAGCTGTATGACTCTCCTAAGTTGTATTGATTTAGCACCTCGTCACAAGAAAGTGAAAAATCACTTAAAAATGTCCCCATCATATGTCAGTGGCTCTTGAAATGGTTCTGGAAATTCCATAGTATGTAATGCAAATTTATATAAAATGGCAGCTATTGAAGATACGGCTTTCTTGCACTCATATGACAAAAATCAGTCAATTGTGACTTACCCTGATTTGACAGCCCGCCATTCTACTTTTGTGACTGGAGTACATGGTTCAGGCTTCAGGCCTTTGGCAGGAACTTTGGCTGCAGAGATGAGAAAAGACAGAAAATGTGAGTAGGAGTCCAATGATGGATTCAGTGTCTTGTATCCAGTAGGTCATAATGTAGCAATGACATTCAACCAGTGATGTAAATTGGTAATTTACCGGTTAATTCACATGGTAAATTACCAGTAAATTAGCGGCCTAAAAAGAGGTAAATTAAGTAAATATAACATTTTTTTGTTTTTTCTGATTTGATTTTTTTTTTCCAATTATTATATTTTACTTATTTTACTTAATTTACCGGTAATTTACCATAATTTATCGGTAATTTACCACAGTTTTTAATTTACCAGTAAATTAACAAATCTGAACTACATACCTAAATTTAGGCTATTACACAAAACAGGCTGAAAATCAATAAAATTATAGGCTTTAAAAACTGGTAATAAAATAAAGGATCAAAAAATCTGATCTCTGATATAAATCTGAAAACTGTTAGTGTTACCCAATCCTGTGCTCAATTAACCTGCAGATTTGATTGTGAAGAGCATTCTGATATCTCCTCTGTAAATCTACAGCAACACCTATCAACTAAAGTATGCTTGTTGTTAGTGGCTACCCAGAGAGAATTTGCAAAGTCCTTTTGAAATATTACTGGTTCCTACTTCCATAGGTTCCAACAAGCCCATGTCTACCCCAATATTTTTTTAAAAATCATGTTATGACATTTCAACTTTTCACCCATAGACTGATATACCCTGATTTAACACAAACTATACTCATGTTTGAATGTAAATGTTATGTGAGATTTCACCTTTTTACATGTTTTGATACATCAAGATGATTTCACAGGGTCTCCATTTTTTCTATAAATAGCAGCAATTAATTGGGGTGCTCAAATAATGAACAATAATGACCAAGGGCCCAGGGGGGGCTGCTTAGTAAAAAACGGGTTATGGGGACATGCCGCAAATTCGGATAGCAAAATCAGGCTTATTGGTATTCCAATTGTGGCTTTTTCTTCGCAAAATGAGGTATTTTGATGGGTTTTCTTATCAAAATTTTCGGAAATTTGCACCAAATGCCGCAAATTTGGACATTTCTTCTCAAAATGATAGAAAATTTTGCCAAAATAAAGCAAATTTGGACAGAAAAAATGAGATTTTAGATTAAATTTGGCTCAAAATTTAGAAGATTTGGTATATGGATGGGTCATTTTTTCTTAAAAATTGGTATTTGGATGGTTGGCTTTCCAAATTTCCCAGAGGCACGTCCCTACCCAAACTAAATTTGAGTAGCCCCCCCCCCCCCCGGGACTAAGGGTCGTTAACCATGTTTTTTTAATGTACCACATAAATAATAAACATACCATTGACACGTTTATATCAATTTCTTTGTTTCAGAGAGCACAAATGTGCCAGTTGTTAGTCTAATGCTCAAATGCTACATTTATGAATGGCTTGTGCACTACAAGTTGTGAAACCCTCCTTTAGACAGATATCTCAATGTTTGTATCTATTACATGTTTTGAAATACTTTGGTCCACCCTTAATTGAATTTTGTTATAAAACACCTTCACATTATCAAATTTTGTAATAAAATTATAGGGCTTCATAGCTGATCTAAGTTTTGTTATAAAATGGCTTCTCTTAAACATGTTATAAGTAGGTAATAATTGTAATTCATTTCTGCTAACAATGAACATGTTGTGGAAAGTAAAAAATGCACTCGATTACTTTTTCTTACTTTAATTAACAATTTCATTACAAAAGTGTATGAGTAAAACGTAACTAAAATCTTAATTAAAGAACATGATAGCATGTTGATAGCAAATAACGTATACCGTATACTTCTATGTGATCGCAGCCTTACATTTTTGCTTGTGGGTTCATATGGACCCTCCTTTGTGGCCCAGGGGGGGGGGGCACCCAACTTTGGTTTTGGTAGGGGTGTGCGGCCCTGATATCTGAAACCCTAGTCTA
>JXSR01S002118.1:11224-25652 GCA_000969725.1 Ophiothrix spiculata
CGTGATCCCGTTTAGTAGTGCATTGCCATTGTCCAGGCGAGATGTAATAAATGCATGTAATAGTATTTCTGCTGTGTCTTTGGTCAAAAGTTTTCTAATGCTTCTAAGATTTCGAATTTGGAAAAATGATGATTGACAGATTTTGTTAACATGATTATCCATTGACATTGTAGAATCAAACTGGATTCCGTACATTTGTTGAAGCAGTGATGGTTGAAGGGTCAATTTGAATTGTGTCATTTTGGATTTTATTATGAGAATTTTTTGAAGACACAATAAGCATGAGTGTATAGCAGTGATAAGCTCCTCATATAGAATCTTACTAAAATGTAAGTAATTGCTACATGTTGTAAGCAAAAGGTCAGCTTTTTTAATACAAATGTAAGTAATTACTAACCAGACGAGCAATTGCTTGAAAGGGATTACAAATAGCTTTTGCGACCTTGAAAGAGCTTTTTCTTGGAAGTCGATGCTAGCTTTTAAGAATAAAAATTCAGGAAAAAGCTATAGAAATAGCAATTGCTACTTTTATGAATTCGGCCTTATATCTAGTACATACATCACACTTACTGTGGACGTTTCGTTGACTCGCATACAAGTTTCTCATCAATAATGGTGAACTGATGATCTTCTGTTCTAACACTTGTTTGACAGTTGCCTGGTAACAAGGTTGCCAGATGAATCTCTCAAAAGATCTTCAAACACTAGTCTAAAGTTATATTGCAGAAACAAAAAATAAGAACTTAAATTGTTCACTGATTTCGACATTTACCCAACACAACATACCCTGAAAGATTCTAAAGGATGTGTGTTGAATTTCAAACTCTTAAATCACCTTTAAATGTTACTTAGGAACTTCTATTACTTACATCTTCAAGTATATGGAACAGAGTAAACCACATCCGTGGTGTTCAGAGGGTCTCTTTTGTCTTTTGGATGGACCAACATGTTTCTACCAAATGTGTAAACTACTTTCACTTAACAAATGTTTACTGACACCGATAATAACACATTTTGTACAATATAAATTGCATTTTAAAAGCACAATGGTGACCGATAGGTAATCCAAAGGACAACATCGGTTAAGAATTGTTATTTTTACAAGTGCAACCGGTACGTAAATTATCATTTTCAATTTTATGAAAGATGCAATCGGGTTTTTTGCCTAGTCCCTTTGTTCTGAGCATCCCTGACCCAGGTAAAAACCATTACCAACTATATATAAGATATAAAACAGGATCTGATAATGCTCATTGGTGCTGATTTTCGTTATCTGTTTTGAAACTTACAAACCAAACTCAACAGATACTGGTATACTTCAGAATATATTAAGCTCTGCATTTTACACTTTAACAATTCATGTTATACAAACATGAAACTACCGCTAATTGAATGGGTATATTTGATTAAGTGTCTACTCAAAGTACTTTACTAAGTACTTTAGTTAACGAAGTGAAGTGACATAGCTAGTAGAAAATCGGCAACGGCCCAAAATTACACCCCGTGAGGGATACGTATATTAAAGATTTATTTAAAATTGCATTACCAAATCTCTATGGATGGTTTAGCGGAAAGGATTAGTTGAAAAGAGTGAAGTGTGAGGAGGAGCGACAATTTAATTTTATGTTTCTCTCAGCTGCTTCATGCATTAAAAGAAATCCTGCAACACCCTTTCAGCTCCACGTTTTACTGATTTTGTTTTTCACTTAATGTAGCATATCAGTTTTCAGAGAAGGGAGAGTTCAATGTACTTTATTACTTTTTATATCGTTATAAAAGACTCTCAAAACAATTCAAATCCATATAAAGCGAGGTACATAATGATTCAACATTCGTCTTCCTGTAGCAAGGTAAATACAATTCAAGAAGAACATTATATTGAGAGGCTTCGTTTTCTGTTACATGTATGATGTTAAGAACGAAAATAAGTTAAAAACAGTATTAGATTCAACAGTAATCTAAAAAATTAGAATAGAAAATTAGAATTATCTAGAACATTAAACACCAGCAGTTATTTACCAGGGATGGAGGGGGAAGGGGGGAATTGATTGACAGGCAAGCAATTATGTTCTTTGCGGATGGGATTAACATAGTCATATTTACTGTTTTGCGATATTAAAAAAGCACGGTCCGATTGTCTCAACATTTTTTCAAACTTTATACTATAGAGAGTCGTGATAAATACATCGATAATGTATCTCAAATAGAGGTGATTGGCAATTTTGATGCTAATTTATATCAACAGACTAAGGGAATTGCAAAAAAAGGGGGGAAAAAACTACAACAGTGTTTATTGTCTTGGGCCGGTATCAAAATATGCAGCCAAATTTCAAATCAACTTCATTGCTGTTTGACATGAGGTATGTTTATATTGTGTATTTGTCTTTCCAAACCAAATACTATTGGTTTTCTCTGTTGTATTGTATAAACCAACTCTTGGGAGAAAATACTACCCAATAAAGACGTATCTGTTGTAAATTCAATACTCTTTAGCTTAAGTACACTCTACGTTATCTTTTTTATATTTCCCGAGAGATCAACTAAAGCGAAACGGTATAACCTCAATACAGGTTATCTATCTTCCAAGAAATTAATATGTGGTAGGGATCAGTGAAGAAGAAGCAGAAGAAGAAGAAGAAGAAGATGAAGAAGAAGAAGGAGAATGAAATGTTTTATTATTATTTGACTTCATTTGAAATGTCATTAATAAATCGTAGAGGTTTGAGAGTTTAACAGATAACAAGAGCAATTAAACATAGCCGGCTGTTAAAATATTTAATTAAATTGATTCCAATAATAATGCCTTTTTGGAGAAGGTAAACAATCATGGTATGCTATGATAAAGAATTATACTTCTCATCATGCTCATATTCTGTTATTAAAATATCGTGTACGCTTGGGAAATTACATTGGGAATAACAAACGCAAAAATATTGATTTAAAATTAGTCATATTACTTTATTTCATCTATTAATTTATTCATATCCTTATTCTATAGTTTTACACTTATATGTACTTTTATTTGCTTTACAAAAAAAAAATAATAACACATATTAATATCATCATTTTTCCTTCCTTTTTGGAAGTCATGATTACTTGATACTTAATATTTTGATAGAATACACAACCAACAAGTAACTTGGTAATCTTCGTATCTGTTAACAACATCTTTGTTTTATCGGTTGCAAGCTGTGATTGATGACTGCACAAGAAATCCAAAATCGCAATGACGGTAGATTCCGGGCATGAAAGTGAAGAATGCGTGCCAGCGAGCATCTCCGAAGTAGGGGTCTTTTGGTGACAAATTGGTTAAAAAAGTGGGTCTTTCAGTGACAAAGTGTAAAAATGGGATTAAATAGGATAAAATTTCCCCCCAAATAGGTTTTTCCGGGTCAAAATGGCCAAAATTTCGTAAACATTTAGATGAATTTTGCAAAAATTAAATCAAATTCAGAAAATGGCGGGTCTTTGAGAGACAAAGTTTGTTTTAGTGACAAGGAATTTTTAAAAAATAGGTTGTCATTCAGTGACAGTTAGTAAAAATAGTGGGTATTTTAATTAGAGAGAGGGAAAAAGTGGGTATTTTTAGTGGCACTTGGCGCATGCCTTAAAGTTAAGTGCCTCCCCGGGGTAGATTCAGATAATTCCCCTTTTCACTGGAGTCTCTAAAGCTGACATACGTTATCATTATTGTTTACTATCTGTTGAAGTCAAGCTTAAAATGCCTCATGAATCGGATGACTTTGTTCTGATAGAATCAACAATGTTGCTTGTACAAGCTAAGTTGACAGGTATAGCTTTGCCTAACAACCAGTGCACCTACTAAGGAGTATAACTGTAAACGGCTATCCTAAACCATCATTTTTAAGTCGATGGTATATATTAAAAGGCAATCTAAGTGATATCTTTTGCCGGATATTATTCGTACTTTAGTCAACATTAATTTGTGGCATGGGTTGCATTGAGCAACTAATCGGAATTATCCAGATTAACAATTGCTACATTTTGTATATCTCTGCCTGTGAATTCCTTGGTCTTATTGGCAGATATTAAATGCAAAATAAAATGAAAGCCATGTGTAATATCTGGTACAAGGTATTGTTTGGTGTAAAAGGGTTAAGCAGTTCTCATAGTTTCCCAAAATAAGTGCTAGTTAGAAGGTTATATTCTCTGCATTCCACCACTGCGTAGCTGATGCTTTTACACTGATGGCGTTTTTTACTGACTGATTACTCCTCTTTCCCTAAATATATGATATGTGGACTGTATCGGCAAAAGGATGCAGTTTTCGGCTGGTACATGTTGTTAATTATAGTACATTTGATGTTTACAACTAGTAACAGATAATTAGCTACAATGTTACATGTTGGAGATGACAACTACATCCTTTTGCTGACTAAACCTAAATTTAACCCTTGTCCTCCTAAGTTATTTTTTGTAACACGAAGGGGGGGGGGGGGTTGCAACCCCCCTCATATTTTAGAACGGAACCCCCCTATGAACTTGCTATTAATAGATAGGTATGATCCTCCCCCATCCAACGATACCAAGATCATCAAAATCGACCAAGGCGTTACGTAATTATGACTTCATAAAGTTCTTTCGGATTGGAAAATCGGGCAAAATTGCATTTTGGCACAAATGGCCACTAAACTCAACATTTTGCTATAAAAGTTCTAAATAACGGATTTTCATCGGATTTTTTGATAATTAAAAAGGAAAATAATTGAGCATTCCATTGAGGCAAAAATTGCAATTTTTTTATGTAAACAAATGAAAAATACGCCATTCTGTTTATGTTTTAGATTATAGTTAACGATCTCAACGCTGCCTGGTTAGCTCAGTGGTAGATCCCTCGCTTCGTAATGCCTGACTAACCCTTGCCATAATCCATGGTTCGAGTCCCCGCAAATGCAGTGAAAACTATTTCTCTTTTCATGATTAAAAATAGTTAGGATTCACATTTTCCTGAGCAGATGGAGGTCAAATACCCTTAGGCAAGATATTAGGGTTTATGATATTATCATCAAAGTAAAGAAGTGGAAGTTTTGTAGCCAACATTAATGTAACTGTAATATATTGTGGAACTGACATTGCAAATAAAACATTGTAAGAAAAAATAATCATTGATAAATACATCAAGATATGTAAATTCTCATAAACACAAGTTTCATGATTGTGTGTAAGGAAAAAGAGACGTCCATATCTGGCTTATTTTTCAGCTGGGTTCTATCATTTTTTCTTTTATCAAGGTCAGGGTCATCCATAAGCCTTGCACAATATGTTTGATTCACGTATATAGTATAGTTTGAATATTATGTGAGCCAAGTTAAGTGTATCGTGGCTTTTCTCTCATTTTACCGGAGCACTCGTACTTTTAGTTAAGATTTGTAATATAGTAATATAGCTAGTTTAATATTTCATAATAAACTGATATACTCTTATATAATTTTGCATTACAGAATCTATGGTCAGTTAAAATTAATCCTCAAAATCATCAAAAGTTTGGAGCGTTGAAAGCATTTCACACGTGCAAGCGATGGACGCATCCCCTAACGGCCAGTTAGTCACGTATTTACACTCACCGCTGTTTGATGGGTTCATTTATTATTTTTTGACAAACCTCACTGTTACAAGAAATGCAGGTCCATAAAAGCGGTTAAATTAGTTATGGTATAAGGTGGTGAACTGTCAGATTACTTTCCATAATCTAGCTTAATTGTTTTAAAATAATAATGATTTTAGATTAAAATACACTTTTTTCAGCCCATATTTTCAGAGGAGGGTAAATGACCGTAGTAAATATTCTGGTTGCCAGTTAGGTAGTAAAAGTGGCTGACCCCACGCTGATCGCTGCAATACGCCCAGCCTCGCCGCCGTATATAACCATTGAAAATTCCAGGAAAATACGACTTCATATCTTTAAAAAATTTTCTTTAAAATATTCACTATATACCATGAAAACTATTCAAACATTTCAAAATTGTTCAGCTTCTAAGGGGGAACATCCGCCCTCAGACCCCCCTTGTGCAAATAACTTCATATCTGTATAGAATTATCTTTAAAGTATTTACCAAATGCCTGGAAAACAATTCAAATATTCAAAATCTTTAAGCTTCTGAGGGTCGAACATCCCCCATCAGAACTCCCTTCTGTGCACGCAAGCGTGCACGTTGGCGCTGTCAAATCCGCAAACTTGAATTGGCAAATTTAGCTTGTACACCTCCCATTAACATGCTTCGGGCTACTGCCCTGTGAACACTATTTAATAGTGATCAAACAGCGTCGCACATATACTGGTGCCTCGTTCAAACGAACGTGTAACGAGTTCCAATCCTACCTTTGTCAGTTACGTACAGACAAAACACACTAAAAACACAACCGGCATTTCCACAAACTGCTTCTCCTTCTTGTCTTTACAACGAGTTTTCATTACATGTTTGATTTTCAAATATTGCGATGGACGATCAAATTGTTGGAATTGTGAATTAAATTCAGATAAAAGAATTTGAGCACGGTGCAAAATTGAAGATACATTAAAAACATAGAAAATACGCATTTTTTAATCAAATGTCACATCAAATAATGGACAAGAGAAAAATTATAACACAATTTTTATTGTTGGTATTGAATCAGATTCAATTATAATTGACGAGGTAGACGTGTTTAAAACAGTAATCAAACAGGACGCAACATTTAGATATCTAAATGTTTTATTTTATTTATATATTGTCATTTTGATTGCGATAATTTCATTCCAGAAATGAAACAGTGTTCTAAATGAAAACTGCATACAATGCCGGATTTGAAATACCGGTATACATGAATTGTAAGTAAATATGTTTCTCAGCTGTTTGTGAAATTTTCACAT
The DNA here is from genome assembly GCA_000969725.1 of Ophiothrix spiculata. Lineage (NCBI taxonomy): Eukaryota > Metazoa > Echinodermata > Ophiuroidea > Amphilepidida > Ophiotrichidae > Ophiothrix > Ophiothrix spiculata. The sequence continues at coordinate 18,096 of JXSR01S002118.1, forward strand.
TTGTAAATGGTAATCCCCTTTCATGGCGTCCACCAGGCAATTAGCACTCAACTGAGGTTCTGGATATACGTTGTATAGCTATGGTAGATAGGTCTTCTCGTTCATTGACTTGGTTCGAACATGGCAAATCGTCTGCATGGCTCATCTACAGACATTTGTAGAATGTAATCAAGGAGATGCATTGGCGGAGCCTAAAAGTGTTAATAAGAGGCTGGGTGTTGTTCATCAGATAGATAAGTGCACAGTCCTAGCAAGGTATTTCTTAAGCGGACAAGGACCAAGAAGACAGAATACTGAACATTGTTTAGAGAACCAAGAACCGTTTTCCAGAACCAGGTGCCATTTCCGAAAAATAGTGTATTAAAGCATGCATTCGGATTGTGATATCCTGCCTTGCGCTTTTTTGGCTTTTGTTTTCATATTTTGGAACATTTTGATCACAATTTAAGTTTAGAAATAAGGATTCTAACCAGAAAAGAATAATATATATTTCCTTCACAAATGTTGACTCATATTAATCAAGACAACAAATTGTATATGGCAAGACAGGCGCCGCAGTAGGGAAAGATATCGGCGCCTGGGTCTCCTTTTTTCCCCACCGGGCGTTAAAAGTCGGGAACCATAGGGTAAAAAATCGCCCGGCGTCCACTTAAGAAAAAGCTTGAGCCCTAGTAAGCCTACTGTGTTGTCTATCCATATTTACAAAACAATTGAAAGCGGCACATTTATATTTTTGTAACCTCATTACGGACAATTAAGATTCCTTGTGCTAGTTACTGTGACATTTAATATAATATTCTAATTGTTAGTGAAACGATCAATGGGAATGAGTTGGGTGTCGGGAATACTGATTTTGAGATACATGACAGTAAAGGTAGAATTGTTTTTCTTCAATGTTCTTTAAATGTCCGAGAATTGTTGTATCTCTTGAACAAGATGACAAATACTGATGGGGTTTGTATAAAAATTTAGCATTTTAATGCACAATTAGTTTGTGATATTTTTTATTAATTTTGATGCATTTTCACACTCAACCAAATTATTTACCAAATCTGACCAAAAGCAAGATAATCTTCCATATATTTATTTCCCATAGAATCGACATTAACGTAAAAAATGGTAGATATATTTTATTCCAACTTCACGAGCAATTTATATATAAACTCAGGGAGATGTTGAACAAATAAAATATTTTCAAATATCGACGTTCATTGTTTTGTTTATGTTGTTTCCCCCATGCTAGATAGAAAAACAACATTTTTTTATAAAATTGAAACTGCATTTATACAACAACGTTTTGATTGCTGTAAAGCTTTCGATATCAAAGTCTCCTCAGGGATTGTTTTCTACGGAACGCACTCGGTGATTGAAGCTTGAAGTCATATTCAATAGAGGATTCATTAGTGGGGAAATATTTATTCTATATATGTTTATTTTCAATGGTAAAGCTACAATATTTGGTGTCAAAATATTCATTTTTTATGATGATGATGATGAAAATAATAAGAATAATAAACATCTTTAAAGTAATTTGTTTGCTGTGTATCGTATATAGGTTAACATAATATCAAACACTCGTATTTGTAACTTGGTTTTACACAAAGATGTAAACATTGACATTGTAAAGCATTTATTTTCTCTTGGTTGAGATATTCCTAGAGGAAATCGACATTCAATGATTAAGAGATAGCTAGAGGAAGTCATCTATCAAAATAATAAATCATCAATATAGGTTTTTATTTCGGGATTTGATTGCCAATACAATACGATTTAAAGTTATACATATTGCGCATCTTCTTTCAGCACATTTTCAGATTATTTCATGTAATAAATAAAGCTTTTATTTACTTTGCAAGTTGCGTTGATTACACAGGATTCACATCTATCAAATTGATGATATTTTTTGTTCAAAACATGTCAATAATCATAAAACCTTCTATCGCATAAGATCTTGGATTGCAGAACATGACCACCTTTGATTATTGTTGTTTCTAAGATAAGCATAGCTAATTTATATGTTAATCTATTATGTATTTATGGTCATTCTTTTTAATGTGGGCACCCATAAATGGTGGATTTGTTACACGGAGAGTGATTTATGCATCAATTTTTATCATATCATTTCAACAATCAAATGAAATGTCATAATTTTGGTATTATTTTAAAGACAATTTATTTGACTTTCAAGAAATCAAGAATATAACCCAAATGAAGTGATTAATTAAGCTTAATGACCCGTTAAAGCTACTTAGCCAGGGTGGAGTTGGGTGAGGTTGAGGTGGGTGAGGTTGAGGCATCACGAAAATTGTGCATGAATTGTTCTGTCATATCTCCTTAAAAAACCATTGATGTGTCACAAATCTTATATGATTTTAAAGGCTAGTTATTGTTTATCAAAAACAAGTTGGAATTAACACGAATAAAATTGATTATTAACGCTATTAACAAGTATAAGTCAATAAGCTAATTTAGCCAGACATGAAAACAGGCATAAATGTGGTTGGTGTGGATGAGATACGTACATTGTGCATCAAATGTTGTCACAACTTTTCAATAATCGTATGAAATGTCATAAATTTGGTATGATTTTGAAGATAATGTATTAGCCTATAAAATCAATTGAAAATATTAGCCAAATAAAGGTATTAATTAACTCTAATCAACGATTACCAGGAAGAAGTTAGGTATGGATGAAGTGAATGAGATGAAACGCAAATGGGCCTCACCTCAAAAAGGTTGACCTTATGTAATATGTAATATGTTTATTGTTTTACTTACATATAATCGATTTATGTCGCTTTTCGGACTTTAATGTGATCAATCACAGAGTAGATCAATCCCTAATTTTACACACACCACTGGTCAAGAGGGGGTCTGTATATATACCCAACATTTAAAAGGCGCTTTGTGCATAGTTCGATTAATAGAACCCTTGTTTTTTTCGGGTGACACAATCCAACATCATGACATAACTAAACAAGTCACACAATAACGAGTCCCGTAGACTTCCGTGAGAAAGTCGGCCATTTTGATATTCGCCACTTTGCAACCTCGTGCGCATTCATAATTTTACTGAGTCATTTTGTATCATAATAAATCTGTATATAGTGTTGGTAATGTTTATCAATATATTTTATTTATTATTCAATAATATTTGTTAACACTGCAAGTCATTTTAACATTTCAAAATATCATAACTTTTCTTTATGTAAACATTATTTTGACCATGGATGTCGTGTCAATCAGAGGTCATCCACCTTAGCAACGGAGATAGTTAAAATCCATCACTCACAGGAAGGTGTGTTTATTCTCTCGTTCCGGTATATTTCTTTCAAAAGCTATCATAAAAAGTGTCCTTTTTTGTGTTTCTTCGTGATATGGCCAACGTTTTTTCGGATTGCAACCTGGAGAAAGTTTATGTTAGTGGAGCCAACGAACCATTTCCATCTCCTCGTGGTGTATGCTGGAGTTTAGCCGATAAATTTCTGTTTTACGGCGGCTGTAATTTTGATTCGGATTTTCCGCTAATCTACAACGTTAATGCACGCCAAGGTACAAGACTAAAATCTTCATCAAGTGGAAGAACAAAGACTCGACTGATAAGGCCAAGTTTAGGGAGTTCTTGCATTGAGCACGAATCGCGAGTGTATGTATTTGGTGGGCAAAATTGGAAGAGATTTGGACAACATGCTAGTGATGATTTCGTTGTTGGTCAATTCAAGGGATCGGCTTTTTGCTGGGAGACTGTAAACCAACGTGGTTATACACCATCACCCAGATTTGGACATACATTTACCAAATGCAGAAATTTGGGTGTTGTGTACGGTGGATTAGACTTAGTGGATTCAAAATTTATTCACGTAAACAACAATTTCTATTTTTTCAATCTCATTGATAAGAGTTGGAGCACTCGACCAGCACCATCTGGCTTGACTGATTTAGCACACCATACATGTACATATGTAGGACAAAATACATTTATAATTATTGGTGGGTGTACCCTGCGTGGAAACTATATGCTTCGAACAGGAGGAGTTCATGTCATTAACTTCAACGGAACAACTAATCTTCGTTTGTCATCCTATGAATCAGAACTGCACGTCTCTAGTCATTCAGCAGAGCAGGTTGGAGACTTCTTGTACATATTTGGAGGGTTTCGAGCTGATAGTGAAAGGGGGATTGCATTACCATCCCGTCATATTCATCGAATCCATTTGCCATCAATTTTGAATGGAAAACTAGTTATTGAAACTCATGCCTTGGCTGACCATTTTTCACAATGTTATGTAATGAAACGAGGTCTCCGGACATTCCATGTGTTTAGACTTGAAGATCACTCAGTCTGGCAGTTTACTGCTGCCACATTCTCTGATGATCTTGTTGTTAACGATGAACAAATAAACGGTGATCAAGAAGTAGAAGATGACATGATTGTGGTCATGGCCGTTACTCCGGCACACAATGATACACCAGATGATGTGACTATGACTGAACCTGTGCCTGCTGATGATGACAACGATAATGATTTTGTTATACAAGCAGATGGATCTGATCCGGGATCTGAATCGGAATCAGAGTCGAGTGACGAAGAAAGTGAATTATTTTGTAATAATGAAAACTGTAAATATGCCAATTACAATAAGGAAAAGGCTTCAAAATTAAAGTGGCTCCAGTGTGGTAACTGTTGTTTGTGGAACCACGAATCTTGCTCCGGAACAGATGGGACATGTCTTCAGTGCTATTAATTAAATAATGAACTGCATGTAGTGTATCTCTAATGAAACATTGTACAAACAAGACATTCCAAAGTTCATATAATCAGGAAATATCTGCCTATAAAAAAATGTTGTTTTAATTTGCCATTTACCGACCGCAATTTCGTGTCAAAATAAATTGATAAAAGTCATCTTTTGAAATTGACTTTTGGCAAGCGACTTGATACGACTTGAACATGTTCACACTAGTTATAAACAAGAAAAAATAAATCGATGATGACCTAAGTGAAATCGATGATGACTTTTTGCATTGTGTGAATGGGGTTAATAATTGCATGAGTGAACAAGAGGTCCTGTGGGGAAACCCAAATTTTCCCGGACCGGACCGAAACCGGTCGGGGATTTTTTTGAGCTATTTTCGGGTTTGGTACGGTCCGGGAAAAATATGATCGGGTCGGGGAAATTTAACCTAGAAAGCCACTTTACTACCTACCCCGAAAAAAGGATTAATAGAACCCTTGGTTTTTTTTCGGGTAACACAAACCAACATAACTAAACAAGTCCAGTAATCCAGAAAGCCACTTTACTACCTACCCCGAAAAACAATTTTCGGGAAGGGCGGTCAATCTGCCATGTAATCAGTCTGCTATGTATAATTTTGACTTTCTAGTAAAGTGGTATGATGTGATAGTGGATTTATATTGTGGATAGTAACACAGAAAAAATCAAGGTCCTAGGATCGGACTACTTTGTGCATGGGGGTAATGTTGAAACCCAGGTTATTAAAGCAGGGATAGACCTATTACTGGCAAAATCTCTTTTATGCTCAAATTATGTAATTATCAAATAAACCACATAATTGTGCACACTTCCAGAAGCGGATTTTTATGCTGAGCATGATGGCCATGTCCTTTTTTTACCAAAATGGTAAATGTTTGCCCCAAACTATTCACTGAAAATTTTGTTTCATCATTTGACAAATAATAAGTTATCATGAAAATGGTATTCACAAATTCAAAAAGAATTTCTTAAATTTCAAAGAAGATACATAATATTTATAATGTATAAAACATAATTTGTTAAATATTTTGTTAAATAGATTCATATGGCAATGTAAATTTAGGTAGGGTAAACAAGGATATGCTATGAGGTAACAAAGAATCAAGGTACTCATAATTAATTATTAAAAACATGTAATACTATTGGGACATTACATTTACTACCTGTACACATTTAATATCAAATCCAAATAGCGCCAATAAGAACTGACATGGCAAATTGTTATTGTCAGTCATGTTTTTTTCAAAAATCAAATATTTAAATTTTGGTTCAATGAATTTGTAAGTCTCAAAAAAACAAATATAATTTTCTCTCTGCATTTTTTTTGAAGGAAAATATTATTATTGAACATTTATATCTTTTGATTAATTCAGACGTTATTCAATATCGACAATCACAAAGTAACTTGTTAATGTTGGTAAACGTGTCTCAAACGGCCACAGCAGCAAACCAAAATATCTTGTTTCATGAGGTATAAAATTAGGTAACTTTGTATCCCAAAAAGCCCCTTTCATACCGACTCCCATCCCTTTGCGCCACCTCCACCTTGCACACTCCACTACTCAGTGGTTCAGAAGTCACATTAGTCATTTGTTTCGTATGCGAATGCTCCTTCTTGTGGCGCTGCATAATTTGCTAAAGACGCCGACAGCCACTGGAGTGGTAGAAATTTATGATAATATTGGCCTTTTTAGGCACAGTACGATCTGTACCAGTCATCCTTAATCTGGCTGCAAAAGACATTGGCTTCACATTTAGTGTACTTAACCCTTATCCTCCGAAGGGGGAGGGGGGTTGTTGTTGCAACCCCCTAACGTTTTTTCTGCGCTTCATGAATTTAAAATCGCAAAAGCAACCGGTCCCAGACATTTGGGTAATCTTTTTTACATCCTTTGCGCTAATTTTTATTAAAAAAAATACTATTACGAGGGTTGCAACCCCCCCCCCCCCCTTCGGAGGACGTGTTACAAAAATAGCTTAGGTGGATACGGGTTAAAGGCTCCGTTACACATCACCGTATTACATTTTGACTGTATAATACAGTCAAAATGTATAAATAGCACACACTGTTTCGGTCATTGAAATACATGTATATCGATTACTATTGTGCGTTATTCGTTCGTTATTCGTACGTGTTGTAATGTGTGACAGAGACTTAAAGGCTCTGTCACACATCACCATATAGAGCCAAATGCATGCCTAACGTACTTAATCCCCTACTGTTTTGGTTTATACATTGTTGTTCGTCATGTACTCGTTAGAAGTATGTTCAGTACGTTATCCATACCGTGGTGGTCCGTTTGGCCCGCGTTCAGTATGTGAAACTTGTGTACGTTGTTCGTACGTTTGGACTCTATACGGTGATGTGTGGGATGTGTAGGCAGAAAATATTGAACTGCAAACTGTCACTATCGACAAACATTTCAGGTTGATTATAATGCCATTAAACATATGACTGACATTAAGAATCTTTGGTCTAAAATGGCATCTACAGCTTATAATCATTGAAAACGCTAATCTTGAAAATGCGATCCCTTACCTACCACAGCGATATTTGCCTATTGACGATGTGCCAAAATACTTTGATGCTTACTGGAGAAAACAAAAATCAAAACCAACGGCCTAGCTCACTCCTAACAGATTTGCTTGTCTGACCTCGGTTCGTTGCCTTGGTATTGTGTGTGTCGTGTCCCTATGTTAGCGCTGGGCAAGTCGCTCGGGGGGGGGGGTCCCATTCTGGAGGTGACGCATATGTAAGACCTAAAATCCCCTCCCCCTTCAG
>JXSR01S002118.1:45608-56471 GCA_000969725.1 Ophiothrix spiculata
AAAAAAAAGATACTTTATGCATTGTATATATCAATTACATTCTTATATTTACTTTATGAATGACTTGCTATACCTCCTGTGTATTCAGTGCAAGGCAAATTTATCTCAATGAAACGTTTTAAATCATCAATAAAGAACTGTGTCTCATGTTTAGAATAAAATCTATATAATAGAATCCCACTGGATACTAGAATATTTCAATCGAAATGGGTCAATTATTAATAATAATAATTATTAAACAGATTGTCAGATATTGTTGACTTTAAATATGTATCTTAATAGACAGGCATTACTTTTTTTGAGGGGATGAGGGTACACCAATACACCAATATTAAAACCAAAAGCACCGCTGTTTAATTACAAGTAAATAGTGTTTATTTATAGCCCAATGCACATGGTCAGTGGCGCCATTTGTACAGGTAGTAACATAAACATTATACATTTTAATTTACGTTTAAAGAAAATGTTACACGTTGTATCACATTTCTTTTATTTATATCAAAAGCCAAAATGCACCTTTTTCCATCCAAATTGATTGTCTACAGGCTGAGATATGACAATATTACCGTCCTTACCTTAAAACCACCTGTGCAAGTTCACCCGATTCATTTACCAGAAGGTACAAAAAGGCATAGACCTCTTAATGATGACTTACCTGTAACCTGCTCTATTGTGTTGGAGTGGACGCCAGAACAAATTGTCAATTTAAGATATCATTGGTGAGACATCATTTCAGTAAAATAGCACAGTCAGCACGCAAGCACTTTAGGACTACCCAAAAATCAAAGAAAACACCATCATTTCTAAACTTAACTTCTTCAAAACTTACGTTTTATTAATTGGGCTAGAAAATACATTTCAATTTCTATATTATCCTTTGAATCTGAAATCAAACTGTGTAAAAAATGGATTAGTGCATTAAAAGATTTCCTTTTAAGTTTCCACCAAATATATCGTTTTTTTGATGGAATTGTTTAGACTTACTTTGGGGTATGAGCGATATTTTAACCTAATATAACATAAAACTTTATCATAGAACTATTTATATCATATGAAAAAGGAAAAAAAAAACATAAAAAGTTCTTGAACATGAAGTGTTGTTTTTATCATTTTATCTCACTGTATTGTTAATCTTCATCGAATCATGGAAAGCTGTTTACGCTAAAGTACCGGTGTCCCAAAAAATGGTTACATGTAGAAAAATGACCGTGTGCTAAAACTGTAGTAGGTAGAGAAACGAAACTTGACACAAACTATATTACAACCCTTGTCTAGATACCCGTAACATTTTGATATCACAGTCGTATTACTTTTTGAGTTATCAACAAAGGTAGATACCTATGTCAAAAACGCATTTGTTCAAAATTCAACAAAATATTAAGCATACACGTTTTGTGGTATTTCAATGTTCATTTTTTTCTAAAAATGATCATGATCATACTTTATATAAACCAAATTTGATACAATTTTAATTGAATAATAGTTGAACTCTCTTTTAGTATATCTATTATGCAAATTACGGATACCTACATTACATGCATTCCAGAATCCGTTGATTATATTGAACCTGTCAATCAAGTTTTGGCGCGAAAGTTGAAGAATACGCACAATCAAATGTTCATGGGTAACATTAATTCTTTAAATATTTTGAACTGCAAACTTGTGTAAATTAAAAAAATAATAATAATCTAAAACTTACAGGACATGTTTAGTTATAATTTTTTTATAGTAGCAAAAGTCTGATCGACATTTAGAAATAACAGAAATAGCAAAATTTTGAATCGGCTGCCATTTTTGCCCAAAATCAGATTTATACATGATTTTCAGACCTGAAGTAATTTATGACGTCATAATTACGTAACAACTGGTCAAATTTTCATGATTTTGGTATCAATGGAAAGAAGAAACTCTACCCTATATTATGATAAACAACAACCTAAGTTTGGACAAGTCAATTTCAAGTTTACATGGGGTTGAACGAGGGTTAAAATTACATCAAACGAACATGATTCCGATTTTGTTGAATTTTGAACAAATGCGTTTCTGACATAGGTATCTACTTTTTCCTTTTTTAATAACTCAAAAACCAATAATGTTGTGATATTATAATTTTTGAGTATCTAGTATAGGGTTGTAATACAATGTGTGCAAAGTTTCGTTTATCTTACTGCTATAGTTTTAGCACACGGTCATTGTTCTACATGTAACCATTTTTTGGGACACCTGTAATGGTGCAATCGGCCCAGGTGTTTTTCACCGGACTTAACTTAAATGGACGTAGCTTTTGACCCTGGCCATTAAATGAGATCGCTTTTTGGTAGCCAAGTAAATATACCTTCATATAAGGGAAAGCTTGTGACTGTGGAAATCTTTACATTATACAGTAGATTAAAACGTTCTGGGATATAAGCGGTTAAAGTTCTGACTTTCCTAAAACTTTTAAATGCAAATGAGTATTGAATACATATTAGGTACATGTAATTGTATAGTAAAGTGTATCATTTATGGTGATTTAGAAGACTGTAGCGATTATCGATTTTATGCAATCAATAATCTCTGTTTTGCACTTAAGTACTTCTTCCTCTACAATCATGGTCGCTTATCAAATAATCTTATTTATCTTAAATCGAGTAAGCCAAACATGTAAAAAGTATATATGTTTGTAAGGTACAAGTCATGTCGAAAAATTTGACATGTCATTCGTGTAAATCGGACCTTGTTAAAAATTTGACCTCATTTCACGCTTGAGTGAATTTCGGTTTATATCTGCTTAACCAAACATTTAAGATATGTAAAAGTATACAAATATTTGTAATCTGCTTAACGAAACGATTCATTTGATATGCATCTCGACATATTTAGAGCATTTTTGAAATTTGACCCAAAATTCACTCAAGCGTGACGACCGCTTACCATGTAAAAAATACTAAAAATGTTGTCAAAATAATGTCTGTCCTTCAGTTACCCCAAAACCACCAATAACTCAATTTTGTCAAAATGTGACTGAAGTACTTCTTATTATACCGTTTTCCTATATCTATTTTTTCTACATGCAGATGCTATATTTTGGATAAAGAAGATCATTACATCATTAGAATACAATTATTTTAGACAACCTTCTCAGCGGAAAACGTGATGACGTAAAGAACTATTACTAAAATCCAAAACGGAAATAGTAACAGGAATTTCTATAGTTGCTTCTTACATAACCAAACATTTTCTTATCTACGCATTTATCTTGAGCTCTACTTTAAAAAGCATAGGCCCGGTCAGTGATATACCCGCACTAAGCGTAAGAGTGTTTCTTTTATCTTTTATCTCAAGCTACGAATAAAGTGAAATGTCTTTGTCCAACTTAAATGAAATCCATATGTGACACAACAAAAAGAAAAATGTTAGTAATAATACATTGTCTCACAAAGCACGGAAAATATTTAGAAATTATTATTGAAGTTGACCTTTTGTTTTGGTAGTGAACAATCAACACTCCTTTTACAAAATTAATTATCATGCTTGCTATTGATTTTGGATTGTTTTAGTGAGTTGCATGATATAAAATAATACATTTTATTCGGGTTTTGTAAAAAACTCAAATATGAGATACAAATCAACATTAGGAGTCCTTTTCGGCTTTTTTCGGTTATTTTGTTTTAATGATATCGGATGACCTCATAATCATGACATTATGGTGTAAACTACAACCTTTAATTGGGAAGTTTCAACTCACGCTATTGTCAAATATTCATGACATATACATGTATAAGTCTAACACACTTCAAATTATCATTATATATACGTATTAGTAAAATAATGTTTTACATGTAAAACTGTTTTGCTTAATACAGTTAAACGGCATCAATTTTCATCGTAAGAATTCTTCACTTACGTGCTGATGTAGGCTTTTCCCGCCATACTTCTATAGAGTAGTTGATGAATCCCATTCTTAAGGTGTTAGTTGCGTTCTTAAAGCAGTCTGTCATATACATGACTTAATGACTAAATTCTTTCATCCCGGTTGATAACATTTGCCCTCCGCTTCCTGATCTATTTTGACTTTCTGATCCAGAGTAATATTTCTAAATGCCGCTGGTGATTTTAAACCAGTGTTTTAAGCAGAAACATCATTAAATTAAATTGTACTAACATTGTCGGAAGCTACAAATAAACTGAAACAAATATCAATTTTCAATATATTTGCATTGATAACTGCAAAAGAGAACAGAACCTCGAACCTGTGCGGTGTTTATGGGGGTCCCATTCCTGAGAGTGTACGAGTTGAGTATACCTTCTGTGTGTGTATATACCTTCTGTGAGGAATAATATTTTTGCTCTCCGATTAATAAATCAACGGGTCAGCAAAGTGTCTGCATGTATACATCAAAGATATCCTTTAAAAAAACTGACGCATGCAACATAATGTTTATGTCATAATGTATAGGCATGAACAAAAAGAAAAAAAAGTGCAATATCATTATATTTTTAAATATTTAGGTTAAATGCTTCAGAAAATTCAGCTATATTGTTGCTTAAAGTCTGCATCAATTTATCAGCCGGCTTAAAGTGTATCTGGCAAATCAAAAATAATAGGAACAATGCAAACACTCTTAATGTTGTAAAGATACTTGACAAATATATAGAGGAAACGATTCACTTTGATTATTTTTTGCAGGAGGCATCTATCCATTATTGCTTTATTAGGCAAAACAATACACATTGGATACACATTAGAACAAACATCTAAACGGAAGCTGTTAACGATAATATTTGCGTGATATGTTTAAAACGTTTTTCCTATAATCATATATATATACCGAATGCCAACGTTCATATTATATACGGCCATAATCTAATACCACTCTCTCTATTCTCTCTATCTCTCTCTCTGTTTCAATTTTCAATATAACTTTAAAAAGACCCAGGCTTTCTTTTAATTCACGTGCGAAAAAAGAATGTTCAGTTTATTTCTCAACTGAAATTTATCTTAAGTTTAACGCTAACCAATGCTTAAATTGCGATAAACGATACGAAAAATAAACGTAATTCTCAAAGAGTTGAGTTAACACTTTACTAAATGTAATCACCGTTCACATTTTAACCATTTGTAATTAAACTGCTCTAAAATGCGTTTAAAACTAATAAACTAGGTCAGGGGTAGTTTAAGGTGTGTATAAATATTATTTTCATCGTGTATCCGAGAGCATTTTGTATTGCTTTAAGCTTTTAGCATAATTAGGGACCTATTAATAATTCAACTAGTTTTTCGTGCACAATTCAGTAGATGATATGTGTAAGTTTTAAATATCGTTATTTACTAAACGCGCCGTTTAAATATTTACCGAGCCTTCAGCTAAAATCAAATTTTGATAACGTATTGAATAAATCATTGTTATTATATTTTGTTGATTATATCTCGACTAACAGTATATTTAATTTTGTTTTACTTTTGGTTTGAATTCAGAAGAAGGTTATTCTGAACTTGATATTGTTCCCGAAGATTTTCCCGAAACCCTGGAAACATTCAACGTCTGCAACAAGTTTTGCAACATCATTCTAAACATGGGGTAATTAATGATCAACATGATTACTTAATCACAACATTAAATGCCATCCATCGGAATAATAAACATCACTTGCAGTCCTAAGAATTACCTCGTCAAACAGCAAATCAGTAAACCAATCAATTTGAAGATTCAACCCACTGAAAGCATTTGCCACACTTATTGGTATTTTCAAATCAGTACCTTTCCTAACAGAACTGGTTTGAAATCATGACACAAACCACTTCAAATCGAATAAATAAATTATTATTTCATGTCATAAACATTCTAAATACAGAAAGTAGAGATTCAACATAAATATTTGAGATTATGATTTCAAGAACTCGTTTAGTTTCTAAGTTTTGATCAGCAACATAAATGGTGACTTGTTTCTGGGATATAACTCCCCATTGTACGCTGGTTCAATGTCTCTATTCTAATTCGATGTGGGAGTTGAAAATCAAGAAATGGATATCTGAAAATGCATTATCGTTCTTCATATCTACTTGTTTACAATATCTTTATCTGTTATCTATGTTTTACGGTTAAGGATACTAAAACGCTTGCCGTTTCTTATGTTTTGATTCGGAAACGTATACATCGTATCTTTATAATAATTGTTTAGTGTCCAGTGTTCGTATCGATGTAATCCCGCAGAATATTAAACACTATAATTTTCAAAATAAATGAATTTAACCATCACAAATCTGTCAAAGTTAACTTTAGTTGTTTTATTAAGAATTTGTTTAAAATAACATTATTTTTGTTTTAGTTTTCGCGTATTTACATATGTTTATAAAATATTACCAATAGTTTTATAACAGAGGTATTGCGACCTTCACATGTCAAATGCCAATGGACTATATGTAGCTAATTTATCAGCAAATACTTTTGTGCGATATAAAACAGGTATATTTGACAGGAACGTGCTCAACCTAACAACAAAAGCACAACGTATACGTGACATTTTGAAATCCTTGTGTAGCGGTATAAGAAAAAAATGAATCCAGGGGCGCAAAAATAATCCCAAGATACATGAGATAAGAGGAATCACTCAGTAAAACATGACTATTCAAAACGAGAGATATAAACAAAAAGATTTCATTTTAACCATTTGGCCAACGTTTAAAATGTAATATTTATGCGTCCTCAGTTGCAATCGTAAACTATATATTTGTACAGACACCGCAAGTAGACGGAACTCGTCTTTGGTTATCTGCAATCCCATTTAACAATGCTAAAAAGTAAGTAATTTTTAGACGTCCTCATATTTATGCGTCCTCAGTTGCAATCGTAAACTATATATTTGTACAGACACTGCAAGTAGACGGAACTCGTCTTTGGTTATCTGCAATCCCATTTAACAATGCTAAAAAGTAAGTAATTTTTAGACGAAAACGAGTATATTACGCTTTATTTGTAAGCACCACTTCCGATACATGTTCTGATAATTACTGAAGTTATCTTCTATTACTGGTGTTGACTTCCTGCGATCTTCTGATTGGGTGGAGCATTGAAAAAGAAACGTTATACTTTTGTTTGGGAAATCACCCCCCAAAATCTCGAGAAAATATAATTTTTTAAACACTCAGGCCATGTTAGACTCATTGTAATGCTCCGTCAACTACGTTTTACCTGTTAAAGGATAATTTATCTACTCGAAACGTCGGTCTCTATGTTCTTTAAGCGAAAATCGCTTTGAATTATATATAATGATTTAAATGTATTTATGTTCTTTAAGCGAAAATTGCTTTGAATTATATATAATGATTTAAAGACAAAGATAATTGTACTAGATAAATTTCATTTGAAAACTCACTCGCACATGTGATAATAAAAACCAAAAATATACTCATTCTTAAAAATAAATAACGATGGTGCATGGAATTGTGAGCTCATTTTGTTTCAAAATTAAGTCCATTTTCACGATGATTTATAACAGTCCCGTTAATAGTCGTTGAAAACTGGAACATTTTAACATTCGGTTCAATTCACTTTAGGATATATTAAAGTTTAGTACAGTTTATTTTTACATGTATTTTATTTTCTCTCATCATGTGTTTATAAAAAACGTGCACACAAACAAAACCAACTGTTTAATTAGATGAACAACCTGTAAAAAACAATGTTCTTTTATTTTCATTTTCCTCGCTATACGATGCTTGTTAAAATCGTTAATCTGTGGTGATGTTCTCCCGATATTTTTTAGTTGTCGTGGCGATGTCTTGACGATGTCTTGATGTTTCGGGATTTCGTAGCAATGGGTCCCCCACGTCGTGAAATCATCAATGATGGATTCGAGATGCATATGTGAAGAGATTAACCTTGGATAGGGCCTAAAATTATTTTTTGAGAACTAACAAATAAATTCAATGCTAGCATTCTCTTAGAATGTACTGTCGTGAAAATGTTTAAAGATGTTCCTCGATGTCGTCATGGCGAAGCTTTGGCAAACCTTTTGTGATGTTCTCTAGAAGCGGTTTAGATGAATGAATTCCACATAAAAATCGGTCATAAAAACCTGTTTCAATGTCTTAATATCACGGACATTATGCTGTTAAAAATCCTGTTTAAAATTCCTGTACAGACAAAATACAATAAAAGGTTTTCGCAATCATTCACTTCACAATTGTTTGGACCTTTGAAAGCCAATTCTACGTTCATAGCTACCGTCCTTCGGATATGATATGAATGACTAACCCTGGCATATTTGTCATTAAAATGTTACCGATTTCAATAATAGCTCTTATTCATCATATACGTTTAATACCTCATGATCATACACAATTTTGCTTATTGATACAGCTGTTTTTTAAAACTTAAAAACAACTTTAACTGACACTAGCTATACTTCAGGACGCTAATTTTGCAGTTTCCAAATTTCTGTTATGCAAGCATACAATTAGTGCTAATTAAATGGGTATATTTGATCAAGTGTCTATACTAAAAGTACTTTACTAAGTACTTTAGTTAACGAAGTGAAGTGATGTATGCAGAAGAGAATTGGTAACGGCCTACAATTATTCAACCCGTTATGGACAGGTAAAAATGAGAAATGTAGTCAGAATAATTGCATTACCAAATCTCTAAGGATCTCTTAGTGGAGAAGAGAGTGAGCAGTAACTATATGATATCTCTGTCAGCTGCTTCATATATTAATAGAAATCCTGAAAAAAAGTACTTAAAATATACATTTCCATGCTTAAAGGTGTTTTTTTTTGCTAATTGTAGAAACAGCAATAAGAATAAAGAGTTCAATATCCTAAATATACTTCTATATAGCCCTAAAAGAGCCGTGGGGGTTGGGGACGGAATAAGCCCCCCCCCCCCCCCCCCTCTCCACCCTCATCCGACATTTTTCATTATACCACCGCCGGTTGTTTTTTTCGCACTGATACTTCTTGACTTTTGTCCTTTAAGCCTTGCAATTATTTATATACCATTTTTGTGAAAATTGGACCCATGGTTGTGACGTGGCGTTGCGTAATGGCATGCTGTGTCAAACTAAAAACTGATCAAAAACTGATTGTCAATGGAAATTACATACAGATCTTGTTTTTTGTTTTCAGGATACACTTCCACTATGTTTTATTTGATTTATTTGTAGTAAGAACATTATAAGTATACTTACGCTCATGACATTTGCTTGTATCTATCGTTGTTGATAACGCAAAATGTAACTTCTGTGATATATACATATTAGGAATCTCTAGAAATGGCATGTAATAAAAAATGTGCACAATTTGAGTTCTCCGTCTGCTATACTTGTTACAAAATATTCTCTCTTATCTCGTTTAAAAAAAATAAGATTATAATGTTTATGAATACAAAAAGACATCAGGACCTTCCCATCATGTTTTGCTTCCAATGGAATTTTTTGTATTGGTTGTGATGAGAGGGTGTAGGGATGAAACATATCTATATTGCAAAATTGGGATGAGGTCGCCTGATTATGCTATGTTTCATCCCTTAACCCTCTCATTGAAACCTGTAAAAAATCACATTTGAAGCAAGGCATGATGGGAAGGTTCTTATGTCTTCTTTTTTATGAATATAAATCATCAGTATCTAAACTTTGGAATCATATAATAAATAACAGTAATTGGTATAACATTTTACACGGTATTACATTGGAATATTCCACCCGGGAAAGAAATTTACCTTTTTTTATAATTAAAAACTTCAATTTTTAATAGTCGGATAATAATTGCTTTAACTTGTCAACACGCCGATAAAGCATAGGACTATCAACTATTTTTTGAATTAGTCGCATTTGCATTGATGATTATTTAACAAAGCCTCTGGCAATAGTCTGTAAACACTAACTGGTAAATATTTACAATCGGTAAACAACTCTAGGATAAGAATAGTACAATTTTCTAATATTATTTAAATCTCTGTAAACATGTGCTTATAAAAACGTATATACAAACTGTAGTTTGAAATTTTAAAAAGGCCGAATTCATAAAAGTATCAATTGCTAGTAAGAAAAAGCAATAGCTAGACTAGAAAAAGATTTAGCCATAACAATTGCTTAAAAACATAGTCACGACCTTCAGCTTGGACAATTACCTTTTTCTTGTCTGGAATCAACCCAGACAAGTTTTAGCTACCATACGAACAATAGCCAGGCTAACTTTTGCTTCCATGAAGTTAGAAATAATTGCTTTTTCTACCACACGAAAGTGTTACAGCAAGTCACTGTACATTTTCGGTATTAATTTGTCACATTTTTCGACAAATAGCATGATTTATATCGTCTATAGTAAAGCAGCACGATATAGTATACTTCAGTGTGTTTTCTCATGCAGCGCAAATATAGCAGAAAGCATGAGTGTATAGCAGTGATAGCTCCTTATATAGGATCTTACTAAAATGTAAGTAATTGCTACATGTAGTAAGCAAAACGTCAGCTTTATTAACACAAATGTAAGCAATCACTAACCAGATGAGCAATTGCTTGAAATGTATTACAAATATCTTTGCGGCCTTGAAAGAACTTTTTCTTGCAAGTCAATGCTAGCTTTTAAGAATAGAAATTCAAGAAATAGCTATAGAAAATAGCAATCACTACTTTTATGAATTCGACCTAATATCTAGTACATACATCACACTTACTGTGGACGTTTCGTTGACTTGCAGACAAGTTTCTCCTCAATATAGACTGTGGGGCATAGGGTGAAAAAGTGAAGTTCCGTAGTCCCATCAGCGGCACTGAAAAATAACATTATGAATTGATTAAGATGTAGTTACTGATGAATTATCAACTTTGTTCACCTGACCTTTTTGGCCCGTTTATGAGATAATCCCAAAAAATCAAATTATG
>JXSR01S002119.1:33103-48730 GCA_000969725.1 Ophiothrix spiculata
GGGCCTGGGCGCCGGTCGCCAGGGGGGTGGTCAAAGCCCAGTATTTCCCGCTTACGGAATTTTACCCCTTCGCCTTTACTCCTCCCCTCCCCAATTTTTACCTAGAATTGTAATAAGGCGTAACTGCGTTTTATTGACACTAGACTAGCGTCGACGCTAGCCCTCAACGCTACAATCTAATGGCCACAAATTGAATCACAATGAAGAAAACTACATTAAAGACATTCGTATCTCATAAACAACTCCTGTACATTTGCAACAATCGATTTCTGTTAAATTTTGCGGCTACAATACTTATTTCTGGGGTTGTAAAGCTAGTGTTGACATCCAGCGTCGACACTATTCTAGTGGCAATAAAACGCAGTGCCGCCTAAGATGTTTCACATGCAAAACTATTATATGTTAAAATTTGTTGTTAATTAGGAAATTGACATTGCTTGAAACTCGAGCGAAGCGCAAAATTTGTTTAGACATTTTACATCTTGGAAAATGGGTGTGAAATTTGTGTCACTAAATGAGTGGGGATGCATTGGGGTGTGGATGGGGTGAGGTTTGTGACAGGAGAAAACGGCAAAAGGGACAACTTAGAGATGTTGAACTTAGCGGGAGCAATTAGGGGCATAGCCCCGGAAGCTTTCGGTTTCTGGCGCTTTTGAGTCACTAGAGAGCTCTCGTCAATTTTATTTTACAACGTCATTTCAGCGCCCCTCCATCTAAGGTGGCGGCCACTAAGGCTTTCCCTCTACCCTTTAATAACTGTCCTCCCTTTCCCATCCCCCTGCCCTTTCTTATTCTATTTCTCAGTTCCCCGTCTCTTTTCCCTTTCCTTTCCCTTTTCTCTTTCTTTTGCTTCCTCTTTTCCTTGTCCCCTTCATTTTCTTTCTCTTTCTTATCCCTTCCTCTTCCTCTTCCTTTTCCCTTTTTTTTTGCCTCTTTCCCTCCCCTTTATTTTCCCCCTGGTACGCGATAATGAGAGCCTTTGGGTGGCACTGCCCCCGGTTGATATGGCAGTGAGTTTCAACTTCTGAGATTGTTAAAAGGCTTCAGCATTGTAAAATTTAGAAGGACGTTTTGACCATGTTGACAGAACACTTTTCAAGAGACTGGTAAAAATAGGCAGCAATAATAGAGAGAAAAAGAAGAACTTGATTTCTAGAGGATTTTCAGTTGTAAAATTAGATCACCTTTATCATTTTCAACATGGAAGGTCTCATCTTAATGCTTGGAATATATTGTAACAGATGAAATTAAAAAATCAAAATTGATATCATACACTGCCTATTGCACCTGTAAATACTTTTATTGATCAGTCAGTTGTGGTTTTTGTATAGAGTAATTGTGGCATGTTAAATGCCACTACAAGATATCGATTTACATATCAAAAGTTGAATTCATTATTTTAAGGTAGAATGATTATTTGGGTGCCGTCGTTACAAGTTTCTTTAGGTTATTCTATATATTGACTATTTTCTATAAAATGTTTTATTACATTTTGTTTAAATATCGATCATTAGCTTTCCATCAAATAAGGTACAAATAATGATTTCATTGAAATATTGAGATAAATATAATACATTGCAATATTTCTTGTGTTTACAACAATTATTGTAGTAATATCAGTATGTAGCCATATTAAAGGCAATATGTTGTCTGAAACATATCGGAGAAGGTTAACAACCGATTGCGTTGCTTAATAAAACTACTAAGCTTGACGATTCAAATTAAGGTCTTGTCTTCAGTGATTTGCGGTTCACAATTCCTTTTTATTAAAATCAAGTTTCGTTAAAGTACATTTTACTCGATGGTAGGAAGATCTTGTACACGTACTGCAGACAAAAATGATTCAATGATATCTTGAAATTCATTCACTTGTGTAAACAAGGAGGGATTTCATATACCAGCAGTTTGGATTTTTGCTCTTAGCATTAATTGGGATCATATTTTCACTATTAGAGTCAAAAAGATGCAACACATTTTTATGAGGCTTTTTATGTAATTGCCTTTAACCTTGAATTTATGAATTGTCACTCATGGCATTAGCTTAAACACCGAAAAGCCCCAATTTGCTACTATAAATGATACCTCTGTTATAAATTATTGGCGATAATAATTTGTGGCAACTTTTTGTCGAATATAGATTTTTGGTTGAACACATACACTCTAATTTCAAAAGTTAAAATTGCGCTGTTTTAAGAAAAAAAGTTTAACGATGTTTAAAAATTTAAACAGTTTAAGCTAAAAAGCTTTCAAACGTTGCGGTTTAAACGATTAAACCATTTAAGTATCAGCAGTGGCGCGAAGCTCTAAACTGTGTAAAGTTTAGACATAAAGAGTAATAGTGGATCAAATATGTGACCGTCCAGCCCAAACCAGCAGTTAATGCCAGCTTTTGTCATTTTCAACTGTTTAATTATTTGCAAAGACCATGCTTTAATGATTAAAAAACAACGTAAACTGAGATAAATGCGTTCCAAAGTTTAGTAAGCCCTATATTTTCTGTTGATTGTCTTAAGAATATACCAATTTATTTCACGTTTCCTATCATTTTCTTGAAATGTAACTTTGCTGGTATTTTGTAGTAATCACTATGATTGTGAATCTGTCATAAAATCGATTTCGGCAAATTATGACCTTGACGAGTATTTTCACCTATAGCGCAAAATGAAGTTTCTGGCATTTACTGCTCATACGGGCTGGAAGGTCACATATGTGTATGGGATCGATCTCCGACTATACCTGAATGTGATCATCACGACAGGCGCCGTAATACAATTTAAGTTGTCATCTAAATCTTACAGATGTGGACATAGATAGACAGTGATGTATTTGGATTATAAAATCATGCCGGGATGTGAATATTTGTACAAATATAGGAAGATAAATTGACATTATATCATACAGCTATATTGCTATCATCGTATACACACTGCATATAGAACGATACCACGGTACATTACACATACCACAATCTGTGTATTGGCTGTTGATTACTTGATTATGCAGCGTCTTTCGTGATCATCAATGATTAATGTGTAGCCGGTTGAACCAGGTAAACACCATCATAAACTTGGTTATCACCGCGAACATATTATATTACCACTGTATTTTACACGGTAACAAAGTCATATCCAATAAAAACCAATTTAAACAACAACAGTAACAGTTTTTTAAATCATGGTTCTGTTTAAAGTTTAAACCAGCTACAGTTTAAAGCCCGTAACCATATATAGTTTAAAAGTTTAAACAACTACATTTAAACTATGTCAACGATTAAAGCTTTCAAACTTCTGTTAGAAGGGAGCCTATTAGGATTTCTAGACTTGCGAACTAGAGTGTACTGCTATGAAAATAATAGCATAATAGTAATGTATGTTTAAATGTTGTCAGAAAAACCTTTGTATGTAAATTCTGGTCTTTTAAACCGGGTGTTATTAAAACCGTCTTTGGGAAAACAGTTTTGTCTTTGCAACTTTACATTTGGCGTTAAGAACAGTATATCGATTCGATTTAATGTAACGTATTAACTTCATCACTTATTGACAACAGAAATATATGCAAAAATTTCAGAATAGAAATAGATATAGATATACGATGACAGTTTCTCATATAATGGTAAGCAGTGCCATTAGGTTTCGGTACAGCAGCATAGAGGGATCGCTCACCTTATGGTTTTAAGGGGTGTTAAAAAGTCCTTTATTTATGGGAATTCGAATTCACCACACCCAATGATCCATAATAAACCATAAACTTATGTCTAAGTCTAATGATTATGCCAATTTGTCTTTCGGCTAATAGAATTATATTCATACGGCCGCTCTTCCCCATCTGACTCATTAGCTCAGTTGGTAGAGCGTGGAGCTGGTAATGCCAAGGTCCCAGGTTCGAATCCTTGATGGTCAGTATTTGTTTCGCTGACTGTCATTTATGTTGTGTGGTTGCCCAGTTTAAAAATCATGTGAAATATATACATTCAATTATTTTTTTTTTTAAATTTTAAAATCGAATATGCTTAGAAGAATGTTGTGAAATGTCCATTTGTTCACTTTTTTCCGATGTTCTTATACATACATAAATCGCATGTTTAAAAAAATAAAATAAAGAAAACAAGCTACCATCCCTGTAACAACTTCACCTAAAAAAAGAAATGGAAAGGTCGTGATATTTCTCTTTCTAATAGACGATCTTTCAAAATACGTATATGTGCATATTTTCATACTTCTCGCTTTCATATTAATGCAACTTGTTCAGGTGTTTCTATGTACAGCTTGTTTTGATTATGATTTAATGTTTCTTTTATTGATTGTAAGTTAGACTTGAAAGGTGCGAAATTCTCTCTACTTGTATACGGTAATTAGGTTACCTTCATCGGGTGAAAAGTTTAAGTAGTAAATGTCACATGGAAATGCAAAAATGATTTGTAATAAACATTTAAATAATGTCAATGAACGCTTGAAAATGATACAGTAGAGTAGTAAATTGTTAATTCGTGCATACCAAGATAACAAAACAAACCACGTCAGAAATATGACTCAATTGATAATTCTGAAAAGTCAAAAGTCAAAAAAGTGTCATAAAAGTTTTAACTTTTCAAGTTTCAAGTAGGTATTTATGTGCTGTAAGTTCATTTTTGTAGTGTACAGGTTTTTTTTTTCAAAATGGTGAATTTTAATCTAAAAAGAGAGTTGAAACAACCCCCTACAGCAACCCTACTTATTTCGAAGACGGAACCTCCATTTTTCTTTTATCAAATTGACCGTAAACGAAGTATTAAGAATTACTTAGATTTCTTTGGTCAAGATTCTTTTGCGGTTTTATGCAACGAGAAAAACTAGATAGGGCTGATGAGGGATGATCATATATATATAGAAAATTTCTCTCACTTACTTTGTGGAAAATAGTGTGAAGAAAGAACAAAATAAAAGTAACGTTAAAGAAAAAACAAAAAAGTGGGGTTTTTTTGGGTTTTTTTTAAGGGAAAGGCCGTTTAACAAAAGGTATACTTAATAAATCCAACACAATAAGGGAATTCTTCAAAATAGACACTTATTAAAGCTGAAAACTACAGCCTACATAAATATAATAATGTGTTTACAACCTTAAAAGGTTTTCTGCTGGTAACATGTTTACGCTGTTTAACATAATGTATTATCAAATTCACAATTCAATGTAATTTTCAGTCAAATTAATAGCATTACTTATAAGCTGAAATAGTGATTAACCATACAGTATAAATTATGTACGAATTAACCCAGTTTATACAGTGCAAAATGTTCATTATATTAGCTCATTTAATATAGTTATAGCATTACTATTTTATGAACTTCTCCGATAAACGAGGCGTAAATGAGCTTAAAATAAGTCATTCACTTGCAGTAAATTTGAGAAGCGTAGCATTACATTGCAACTTGTTAATAGCCGAGACATAATGAGCTAAAAAAATAAATCGTTTGATGAAAAATGTATTTGATGATTTAATTAGCAATTAACGAGTCTTATGCTCTTTTCTTTAACACTTAAGTGACCAAGGTATTTCTCACCCGTTGGTGCCCAAAGGGGGGGGGGGTTCCAAGGGACCCCCCTTAAAAACACCCTTCCGGTATGAATTTCACTTTGAAAGTCTGGTCAATGAGAAAAAATGTAAAAAGAACCAAAATACAGAAAAAAAAATGAAAATCCGATAAACCGTTTCAAAATGGCGGCCGAAAAACCATTTTTTGTCTCGCGTCAAAAATGTTCCCGCCAAAATTTCAAAAACCGTGTTCCCGAAAGAAATTTCGCATGAAACTTTGCTCAAATTTGCATATTGCAAGTACAATTACATTGCAAAAATAAAATTTGAAAAAAGTTATTAGGTTTCGATTTTATGGGCAAAACAAATTTGAACAGCGCCCTCGAAAAATCACTTTATGCTAATTAGCACGAAAACGACTGGACTGATTTGAATTGTTTTGCCACTGAGGGACCTGCTGCGTTAAGTTTGACAATTACATGGAGAGGCGATGTAAATTTTTTCGCGTCTTTGCGCTACGTACGAAAACCTGTGGCTGGACCCCTAGGAACCCCCTCCCCTTGGTCACTTAAGTGTTAACATATATAACACTTTCAAACATGTTTAATTTGAGTGTTAAGTAGTTTAATGGCATTTACATTTTTCTCCAACTTTATATAAATACAATTGGAATATATATACACTCTTATCAAGGTATTGAAAAGAATTGTCTTTATGCCAAAACTATTTTTACAGCATGTTCAGGTAATGTGTTTCTGAATACCTATATACGATATATAGGGAAAAACTTACCATAAAGTGCGTGCTACTTTCAATGTCTGCCATAATTCGGAAGCTAAACATGATATCTATATTTAATATTGAGCACTGATTGAAGAGTCTTTGTCAAACCGTGACTGCCACAATTCTAGCACAGCTGTATCAGTTTCATAAAGAACACTATCAAAGCACATCGCATTTTCCCTTTCCCTGTTATTGACGAAATCAATATTGATGAAGTAATCTAGGAAAAATCTTGATTTCACTGCAGCAAATTTGTTTGTATAAAAATATCGTAAAAATATTATTGTAAAGTCTAAAGAAATGTCTGACTTTAACCATGATTTAGTAACTTTTGTTGATAATTAACGCATAAATTTCACGGTATGTTCGTGCAATAGTAGTCTTTTGACAAATTGTGGCATGATAATTGCAACAATAAGATATCGATTTACAGATCAAAAATGTAATTCATTATTTTAAGGTAGAATGATTATTTGGGTTCCATTATTACAAGTTTCTTAAGGTTATTCTCTATATGAACTATTTTCTATATACATTTTATTACATATTTTACAATGCATCGATCCTTAGCTTTCGATAAAATAAAGTACAAATAATGATGTCATTGAAATATTGGGTTATATCTAATAGTTTGCAACATTTATTGTGTTTACAATAGTTATTGTAGTAATGTCAGTATGTAACTATTATTAAAGCCAATATGTTATCTGAAACATATCAGCGAAGGTTAACAACCGCTTGTGTTGCTTAATATTACGCTGTGTACTAAGCCTGACGATTAAAATTAACGTCTTGTCTTAAGTGATTTGTGATCCACAATGTCTTTTCATTAAACTTAAGTTTCGTTTCAAGTATATTTTATTAGACGGTAGGGAGATATTGCAGTCATTAAACCACCGTCGTTCACAAATGTTTCACTGATATCTTGAAATTCATTCACTTATGTAAACAAAGAGGGATTCCATGTACCAGCAGTTTGGAGTTTTGCTCTTAGCATTAATTGGCATCATATTTTCACTATTAGAATCAAAAAGATGCAACAATTTTTGTGAGGCTTTTTATGTAATTGCCTTTAACCTTAAATTTATGAATTGGCACACTTGGCATCAACTTAAACACCGATAAACCCCAACTTGCTTAATATAAATGTTATGTTTATCTGTTATAAATTATGGGCGATAATAATTTGTTGCAACTTTTCATCGAATAAAAGGGGCGACGTATATAAAACAACAGAAAGACGTAGCATGGGAGTTATAGATTATTGGTTGGACACATGCTGCTAAGAAAATAAAATTGGTCGTTTTATTTATTTATATTTCTGAGTATGGTGACATTATTCAAATTCTATCGAGCATAATACTAATAAATGTTTACATTTTGTCAGAAAAACTTTAGTATGTAAATTCTGCTCTTTTGAATTTGGTGTTATTAAAATCGTGTTTGGGAAAACAGTTCTGTCTTTGCAACATTACATTTGGCGTAAAAAACAGTTTATCGACTTGTTTTACATACTTGACTATGATTATTACTCCACTTGATTAAAAACGGAATTTCATGATTTATTGACAATAACCCTAGCTATGCAAAAACTTCAAAAAATAATTTTCTAATGTAATACTAAGCAGTTCCGAAGTTACGGTACAGGAGCATGGAGAGATTGCTCCCCTTATGATTTTAAGACGGTGTTAAGAAGTCCTTTATTAGAAGATGATGGGAGACATTCAAGGGGCCATAGAAACCTTGTTCATACAATTCTTTATTATAAATAATTAACAATCGAATATTTTTAGAGAATTTTGTTAAATGTCTATTTGTTCGCCTTTTCCTATTTTCTTATACATAAATCGCATGCTTATTTTTGAAATTTCGAAATGAAGAGGACAAGCTGCCTTTCCTGTAACAGAACTTCATTAAATACAACTTCAATTCAAAAAAGAAATGGAAATGTCGTGATATTTCTCTTTCTAATAGACTATCTTACAAACATATATGTGCATATTTTCATACATCTCGATTTCATAAGTAGCGTATAACGTGTTCAGGTGTTTCCATGTAAAGATTGTTTTGATTATGATTTAATGTTTCTTTCATTGAATGTAAGTGGGACTAAGTTCCTTCTTTTTACGTACGTATAATTAGGTTACCTTCATCGGGTGAAAATGTAAACATGGAAATAGAAAATGATTTGTAATACACTTTTTAAATAATTTCAATGAACGCTTGAAGATGATGCAGTAGAGTAGAAATTTGGTTATATATTTCAAATTTTTATTCTTTGTAAACGATGTCTTTGCGAATTTAATCCTTATTTTACCAACATAAATGTGTCTATTTTTTCGAACTGAAACCCAATGACCTCGGTTTTAATGTGCAGGAATAAACTTCTCTTATTCGTGAATACCAAGAGAGCAAAATCAGCCACGTAATTATGATGTCGAAAACATGACTCAACTGGTAATTCTGTAAAGTAATTGAAAATTCAAATAATTGAATTGTATATCCAAATTTCATCGGTTTTCTTATATGTGCTGTAACCTCTTCCTCGTAGTGTACAGGTATTTTTGGTCAAAATTGCAACTTTTAATTTGAAAAAGAGGGTTGAAACATACATACAGTAACCCTACTGATTTCGAAGATGGAGACTCCAATTATCTTTCATCAAATTAACCGTAAACGACGTAAACGAATTACTTAGATTTTCGTGAATAAAGTTTCTTTTGCGCTCTTATGTAACTGGAAAATTAGTAAGGCTAGATGTGGGCTAATCAAATATATAAAATGCCATTCACTTTCTTGGAACAAAAGAGTATGAAGAAAGAAAATAAATAAAACTAACGTTATTGAACCAAAATATTTTGTGTAAGTCAAGGAAAAAGCCTCTACACAAAAGGTATACTTAATATTTCCAAAAAAATAATGACAATCTTCAAAATAAACACTTATTAAAGCTCGAAATTGTAGCCTTCATAAAAATACCAATTTGAAAGGTTTTCTGTTGGTGACATGTTTACGTTATTTAACATAATGCATTAACAAATTCACAATTTAATGTCATTTCCTTTCAAATTAATAGCATTATTTATAAGCTGAAAGAGTGATTAACCATACATTTTAAATTATGTACGAATTAACCCAGTTTATACAGTGCAAAATGTTCCTTATATCAGTTCATTTAATATAGTTATAGCATTACTATTTTATGAACTTCTCCGATAAACGAGACGTAAATGAGCTTAAAATAAGTCATTCACTTGCAGTAAATTTGAGAAGCGTAACATTACATTGCAACTTGAATTGAGCATAGTAAACAGAGTGTTTACCACGTGATATTGTCTGTAGGATTTTACCAATGATAGTCAAATTTACGTTAGAATTTACTATGGATTTTACCAATGATAGTCAAATTTACGTTAGAATTTACTATGACTGCGCGTAAAATTTGTTTTGTTATTCATTGATTACTCAATTGTTGTTATAGTATAGCGCAAATATTACATGTAGTTGCCTTTAAAAAAAATCAACAATGATTTATAGACGGCTTTCAAATAGAGGAAGTCAACACGCCAAAGGTAAAAAAATGTATTTCCAAGTTTTTAAGGGGCAAAACAAATGTGAAACACCCTGATTTTCCTTGATATGTTTTGTAGAGCTGCTGTTCTACCTTAACAATAAAAAAAAAATTATTCATGATATTTTGATAATTTGGGATCAGAAACAGCAGAAGCTCAAATTTGGCACTTATTGCTGATTGATGGAGACACATGGCTAAATAGAAATATACAACCCCTTGTGACAAATAACACATAAAAATAAAGATAATTGCACTCTGGACACAATGTTGAAAGAAACATTGAAAAAAAGAAGAAGAAAAAAGACGGTTTTAGAAATAGGGCCATTTTTTCCATAAAAATGTCATCTGACCATGCTCAACGGGACCGTTTTATAATGTGCAATAGGGATAAAAAATACACCCATGTCCATCATGGTAATTTTAAAATTAATACATTTGATAAATATACTTAAAAACAAGTGTGTTACTTTGTTTATAGTTTGCACTTTATTAATAAATCAATTCGATTATCGTCTAAGCCTAGAGTTAATCCTTTTTATGATACAAACACAAAGCAAAAGATTCAATCACCCCTATCACACAGTACCATTTTTCCGAAAATGTTTATACGGGTTTTCCTACACTGAAATCTTATCAACTGCTACTTTTTGTCCGATTTCTAGAAGCGACTGACATACAAAGTTTCACTGTAAACTTTATGTTTTTCCTTAAACACCAAAAAGACATTTCAGATGCGAATGAAAGCTTGATCTGATCCATGAATGTTGACCAATTGATCATTTGCAAGACATACAGCGTATCACTGGCCCATTTAGTGCCGTATTCTCCCCTGGTATAACAACCTACGAGCCGCTATACATTAGGCGTTCTAGAGCGGAGATTACGTATATGACTTTTTACATTTTTCTTCAAAAATACGGTCATTTTGATATGCAAATGATCTAAATTTGATATTATTTCCTTTTTTATATAGAAAAAAATCAATTTTCCTATTCTTTAAAGGTATTTAATATTTTTTAACATTTAAAATCTTTAGTAAGTCTTATTTCAAAAGCATCCGATTTAATGACATTGTATATGCTATACTCTAATAAACTTGAGTTCTGTCCAAAATGAATTTTTAATGCTATGTAATAGCAGTCATGATTTTGCGTTGCAAGCATCTGTGTCGTTTTACTGCTATATTTTGGCATCGTAGAAAATGAGGCCCTATAATGGAACTGCACGGATCAATAAAAACAGGTAACAAGGAAACATTGATGCCGATGAGTGAGATTCACTTTAAATGAAAGAGTGACAATTCCCATAATGTTCATAGGTTCCCTGGGCGTAAGTCTGATTGACTAACTTGACTCTCTGCGATTTTCAATTATTTGTTAAATACCTATTCTATTCCAATAGTTGCGAAATTTGCATATTTCATATTTATACTATATAGTTTGAAAATATTAAAAAAATAAATACATTTTTTTTGACTTTTTTTGGTCGAAACTACACTGGACTAAAAAAGCCGTTTTGTTCAACTGTAGTGTGGGAATACATTGACCATTTTTATTCCAAAAGCAAAGTATGTACAAGTCTTCATTATTTTACTTGAGTGTTATCTGGTCTAATAGGAACCTTATTATATTAATATCTTTTCTCCAGTCAAAATATAAACACAAAAAGATTATTCTACTCTGCGATCAACCTGAATATATACAATTTATGTATCTAAAATAATTGACTTTTACGTCAAATTTACAGTTCTGACTCCATAATACTTAAATCTTGAGGTAAAGTGTCTTGAAGATGTATGCTACGAAAACAAAAGATGCCTGCTCTACTTACAATGTTTGTCATATTCCGAAAGCAAATATGATAAGGATATTGTAAAACGTTTGTCTAACGGTGAGTGAAGTGTTGTAGTTCTTATGATGACCATTGTCAAAATTATTCAAACAGCACAAGAGAGCCTGTCTAAAGTTTTAACCATGACAAATTTTGATATTTGATTAAAAATAAAAGACAATAAATTATGTTCCAAACTTAGTGCAATAAGCGCTAATGGAACCAATTTTATCTTATATCACACAGTATAGTAATACTATCATGAACAGCCTAAGAGAGTGCTTAATGCCTCAGCTACGCAAAGGTATATACATAATATTATATAATTTGCAATTAAGCTACTCCACTGTGTTTCCTGCTAGAGCAACAGACAGTTCAGGGGGGGGGGGTTACTTACATTGACAAGGTATACGTATATGTGCCTGCCTTTTCGGGTAAATTTTCCAGGATTTTGGTATATCAATGGGGTGGTTTTCAATTTGCAAAAACAAACACAATATGAGTACAATTTGGTGCTTTTCCATTAAGTTTGGTATATTGATGGGTGGGTTTTTGAGCCCAAAATAGGTTTAGAGATGGTCAGTTTTTTGGAGTCTGGCAGGCACATATCCGTACAATTTTATTTGAAGAACCCCCCCCCCCCCCGGCAGACAGTCTAGACTAATTGGAAGCTAATTGAGTCAATAGGATAATGGTACATACAACGCTATTGAACCTATTTTATCCAACTCATTTATTTTTTATTTTGCTCCCTGCATACGATCAATCGAACTAAAGCTCAAAATGTCAACCTATATAAATATACGTGAAAACAAAAATGTGTTTATACTTTTAAAACCCTTCTGTTAATGACATTTTCATTCAGCATAGTGTATCCACAATTTAATGCCCTTCCAAGTCAAATTAACATTATTTATGAATTAAGAGGGTAATTTGCCTAATGTATTTTTGGCGTGCCGTAGAAAACTGTAATCGCACATATATTGGTGAGACAGGTCGACGCTTTAGTACGCGGCTCAAGGAACATAAGAGTGACACGGAAAAATTAGAAGCATCCAAAAAGAACTATACGCGCCATTCCAAAAAAATATCTGTCAGTGAACAATCTAAATCGGCTGTCGCTGATCACGCAGTTCAAAACAACCATGTGATCAATTGGTCGGATGCAAAAGTTCTTTGTAAAGAGTGTAACGCGAGGTCACGCCACATACGAGAATCCATTTGGATCAGGAAGAGAGCACCCAACACTATGAACAGAGACGAGGGGGCCCACTATCTTAGTCATATCTATGATCCTCTTTTGACGTCATCATCTCCTGGAAGGACGCCACCAACAGGTCGTCGTCGGGAGTCAGAAGCTGGATCATCGCATTTCTGATGAAGTATACTGACCGAGTATACGAAACTGTCAAACGTAAGTCAATCTACTGGTTTTGAAGAATGAATCTTATTATCCTGTTTTACCAACAAACCTGATGAACTTATTTAAAGATATTAGGAATAATTGTTGCACCTTAGAACACTTTACCCTAAACTTATCGATAACACTCAATCGTGGCTTTTGTACAGAGCAAATATTAGGCGCTTTCAATCTATGATGATTTATATAATGTTTTACGTTATTTTAAAGCACATGCAGCAATTCCAAGGTATTTTTAACCGAGTTTAACTGATTTAATATAAACCTTGTAATATTTATATATCTAAATGATGAAAAGAAAATAATAGAAGCATTAGCACTCATGTCTTGTAATTGAGTCAAGAGGACAATTGACTTTGTGTCACACTTTGCTTCGGTTAATACATGAATGTGTTTATCTTGATGCAAAGTGTCTTCGAAGAAGTATGTTGTTAAAACAGGTAGTGAAGTGGAATATATACAGGTTGTAACATAAATAATTATACATTCTTGTTAGCGATATCATGAGGAAACTAAAAATGTTGAATTCATAAACTTTCTTTTATTTGAAAGGCTATCTAATTGGCTACCAGAAGCAGCTTAAGTGATCTCATTTGATGATCAGGTTCAAAAGTTACGACCATTTAAGTAAAGGCTGGTAAAAACTACTTGGGCCGATTTCACCATTTTCCAGCGCAAATAGTTTTTCATGATTCGATGAAGATTAACAATGCAGTGAAAAATGTTTTGGCGTCCCGTCAAACATTAAGAATACAAAAGTCTACGGGCAAGGTCATCATTAAGATCTCCTATATTGCCTTTGTTAGGTGGAACACTAAAATCAGCCTCGTAATCCTGTTGAACATCGTATGGCTGATTTGGGGCATTATGTGCAATTATTTTGCTAGCGGTAAATGAATTGGATGAACTGGCCCAGGTGGTTTGAAGGTAGGGTCAGTATAATTGCCATAACTCTGCTTGTATACCATCAATTTGGATTAAACAAAGTGCATTTTGTAGCTAAAGAAGTTGACTTTTGATATAAATAAATACTAATGTGATACTAAGTGTAACTTTATTCTTTCAGCATATATATAACAATGTATAATTTTTTCTGTTACAACCTGTATATATAAACGATTTTATAAACTTTCAAGACTTATAAACATAAGAAAGTTAAGTTGAACAGATTTCATTAAGATATCACTAATAACAATCATTTTGGAAACAACTTTCGCTAGTTTCACAAATTTGGAGGGTACATGTGTTGACTTTTTGGATACATATAACGTTACAAACCTCCAAAACCTCCATAAACCTTGTAATATTTATATCACTTTACGATCCAAAAAAAGGAAGACATAATAGAAGCATTAACACTCATTTCTTGTAATTGAGTGAAGAGGGCAATCGACTTTGTGTCACACTTTGCTTCGGTTAAGACATGAATGTGTTTATCTTGAGGCAAAAAGTCTTTGAAGAAGTATGTTATTGAAACACATATTGAAGTGGCATATATATGTTAACGATTTCGCTTTCTAAATTCTAGACTTATAAACATAAGTAAGTTAAGTTGAACAGATCTTTTTCAATAATTCAGTTAAAATGTTGAATCTATGAAAACCTTTGTCACTCATATCACTTATAACAGTCATTTTGGAAACAACTCTCGCCGATTTGGAGGGTACATTTGTTGATTTTTGGACACATATATCGTTACAAGCCTCCAAAACTAGAATCAGAACTCTCGTGACGTGACAAACATTTCTATAGGAATCCCATATAATTGATAAAACCAATACAAGATCATGTTTTATTGGACAAAATATTGCCAAAAATTATTATTCAACTTAACAATCTTTCTTTAAAAGGTAATAATCTGGTTTTTTTTATTTGTTTGATATTAACGTTAATACCAAACATGGCGTGAAAAAATTGATAAAATAAACCATGATCAATCATTGCATTATAAGGTTATGGTTTCGACCTAATTCATAATTCATAATCATAGATTATGTTTAAACAATGTGTGGATTGTTTTGTTGCGTTGAAATCTATAGATAAAAAATACAATAATTCAACAGAATATGTTCTACATATTTGCACATGATTGCATTACCTTATTTCAAATTTGCTGTAAATATCTCATCCAAAACAAATGCTTTACTTTACAATAGTTAACAAAATCGTTAATGACAAAATAAGTTCGATTTTAGTCTTACCCTACAAAACAGGCCTGTCAATCAAGGTAAGTGATAGTATACGGTTAATTACCTTTTCTTTTTCAATTCGAGCTGATTTTTAGATTTGGACTAGTGGGTCTCTTTTTCAAAATTTTTGTTATTCAGAATTGCGAGCTGTTTTCGCATTAAAACTGGTGAGTCGTCAGACTAGCAAGATTTTTTTCAGACTAGCGTGCATTTCAATGTAATCTTTTTCCATATTCAATGAAGTATTTGGACGAGCAAGCTTTCGGATTAGCAAGATGTCAAAATAGCGAGGCGTCGTACTGGCGACTGGACCTGAGCACGT
>JXSR01S002119.1:82429-97013 GCA_000969725.1 Ophiothrix spiculata
AAGGGCGCCTGTAAGTCACTGGGAGGGGAGATCAGAGGGAGGGGAGATCAGACGAACGATACTATTTCTATATAGAGCCATGTATGAGCATGTGTGAATGACCGAGCTCTCATTCCAAGCTATGAACATCATGACAAAAACACGCTAAGAGCTGACAGATTTACCTGCATGTCCATCACACTTTCAAAATGTATAAAGAGTGCCTTTAATTCAATGGTTCCCTGTAATTTATCCATGCATCTTCTATAAATCAAAGTGTTGCTTCCGAAACAAACAGAAACAATAGCTCTAAGTATAATCTTGTCCATGCATTTTAAACGTTTAAACATATACAGAACCAGTTCCTTTCATTTGCTAATAAACAAAAAGTCTACATAAATTACTGCGCATTTGTGTAAAATTCCACGTCTAAAAGACGCGAAAATCTCCTTTAGCTTTACACGGAGAGCTTATGAATAATAAAGTAGGTTCAGCTCTATAGGAATTTTACGTGTGCGTTTCGACACGGTTTATTATGAATTTCAGTGGTTACGGAAGATCAAAAATCGCAAGAGAGTTTGATTTATTAATGTTAGAAAAATAAAACATGTATACGAACAGGATTATCACGAAAACAATGGATAATTTGATATAAATAGGGCAATTATGTCTAATGTAACAGCCGCGCAAACACTTTTGGAGTGTATAACTCAAAAGTTATTGATTTGAAACCAATTACACTCAAACTATCATTAGAAAGCCAACAAATATCATGCACGACATATTTTTGCTTCTCTTCTTCTCTATTGGGACTTAAATGGGAATTTCCCCTTGCATCCCTTTGTCTCTGATGTCATAAGGGGTCGTGCAACGGGACAAGTAGTTTTTCAAATGCACACAATTTTAATGCAAATGGGTTTTTTTTAGAAATGTATTACATTTTTTCTAACAAAATTGCGCTTGAAATGATGGAAAATTTGTATCAGGTACATATAACCAGCAACTAATTTATTTTGAACACATTTGATAAACCGATTGAATGAAACATTCCAAATGCAGTGACCAAAAATGAGGTCTTTCAGTGACAAAGTGCCAAAAATTGGGGTGTTTGGGGAAATTCACCAAAAGTAGGGTCTTTCCGGGTCAAAATTTAGCAAAGTTTTCAACGAAATTTGTAACATTTTCGGAAATTATATCAAATTAAGAAAATGGTGGGTCTTTGGGTAAAAAAGGTTGTTTTAGTGTCTAGAAAGTTTAAAAAATAGGGGGTCATTGAGTGACAGTTGGTAAAAATAGTGAGTGTTTCGTTGAGAGCGAGCAAAAAAGCGGGGTCTTTTTGGTGTCACATGGCGCGTACCTCAAAGTTGGGTCCCCCCACCGGATTTAGCCCCATGTACATAAACTGAATTGTATAGAAAAAATGGGTTCATGTCCTTTTATTATTTTCTTTTAAACTGTTTTCTAAGTAATAATGATAACAAGTAAATCACAAATAAAACAAATGCTCAACCAGTGTTGCATGAGATACACAATCAGTGTTGTCATTTTAAATTGTAGGTGGAACTGTAAAACATGTAAGCGAGATTTTCCTCCTCAAGTGTGTTTCCGATACTATTGGCGGCGTTGGAAGAAATAATTTGCAATCAACTCCTGGGACAATCTATCAAACAGCAAATTACTTGGTATTGCAGAGCTCAAAAGGCGAAGGCTAGAAACAAACACTGCCTCATGGCAAAGAGTACATTACACGACAAGTAGCTGCTTGGCAAGTTACCAGAAGAGATTTACAAGTTGCAAAAAGGGCCTTGAGTGATTTTTGAACAATATCTGCGGTATACTACAACATGTAAACAAGAATCTTCTTCCTGTTACATGTTACTAGTAAATGTCATTTTGTATGTTACACTTTTGACATGTTTTTGATATCCTCAAGAAGAACTTATTCGTCAATGATTACTGGGTCGAATGCATTTGTACATTGTATAAATTTTTACGTGCGGCAAAATGATTATGTTTATTTTTTCTTAAAATTAGAATCAGAAGATTCGTATAAAACTGTTACATATAGAAATCTGGAAGGCAATTTAAAAGGGTGCAGTACAAAATTGTGTATACATGTATTTTATATACTGACTTCACAACCTAGCTTACGTGATCAGTCATTTATTCCAAATATTTTGACATTCCCCGTCAGACATTAAACTTAAGTTTTTGCTTAGTGTTCTAAACTAAAAGAAGATTTGTATGACATGGATAATGTGCGATGAACATGAAAAGGTACAATATGTGACACAGTAGTACCTTGATTGTTTAATCGGAATATGCTTTGTGATCTGACATGGTATCGAAAGTGGTCTAGATTTTCCATGTAGCTGTCAAAGGTGTATATAAATCGTGATTAGTTTGTCACTTTTTAAATTCGAATGTCACTTTTAAATGTAATGAAATTTTACATGTGCTGTTGATTCATTTGAAAAGTTCACGGAAGGGGAACAACCAAAGCACAGAAACGGTTGAATCACGCATAAAAATATATATTATACTCATTATTTAGTCGATTTTCTGTAAGCAAAGACAACGATTATCTGAACGAATAATCTCTTGATGTTGCTATTTTTCTTTACCTCAAAATAGGTGCAAATTAAGGGGGGTAAAATCGAAATTTGTTTTTTGCCACATCCTGTACTGTTTACATCAATTCGTCTCATTTCAGAATAAAAGTGTAAATATGGTTTAGATG
Source organism: Ophiothrix spiculata (assembly GCA_000969725.1). Lineage (NCBI taxonomy): Eukaryota > Metazoa > Echinodermata > Ophiuroidea > Amphilepidida > Ophiotrichidae > Ophiothrix > Ophiothrix spiculata. The sequence goes on from JXSR01S002119.1 coordinate 85,149, forward strand.
CGACATCAATTCTAGTCTCTTTTCAGAATAAAAGTGTAAATTTGGTTTAGATGCGCCTGAAGAGGGAACACTAAGACCTATATAAGAACACACACGGTGTTACTATGATAAAAAAGAGATGAACGATGCTTCACGTAATGTCAGTTAATTATTGACAGATGACTTTCGTGCGCAATCACTAATTGTAAACAGTATTTCATCTAGGTCTGGAGATCTCCGTCATTACCAAATAAATGTGTTTTACTGATTAACACGATGCATTTATCTTATTTATTAGTTAGAACTCACAGTAGATAAGAGATATGGCCTCACTATCTATAAATTTTCTTTTACTAATTTGATAACATTGGTTGCAGAAGCAATATCCAATACTTAGAGCTTTTAGTTTGACTGATAATAGATTTCTCTAACCTCAATCTTCGGACCAAAAAACTACCTTCTGGAAAAGTACTATATATATCACAAATGCCTATTTTCACACATTCATCAGAGGCATTCGAACCCGGGATCCCGCACACCCAAATCCAATGTTCGTTAATATCAAGCAACAATTAGACGTACCTCGACAGCATTTCGATGACATTTAGCACTTGAAACTAATATATTCGTTTTTTACTGGCGAAGTTTGTTGGATTTCGTTAATATAATACGATCCATCAAATGCGTAACATCTTTTTCAGACCAATTTTTAAACGGTTTTTTTTTGAATATTTTTGCTAATTGGGGTTACACAAAATATTAAATTTGTGTATCAAAGGAAAATGAAAGGGTTGACATTTGCCACGAAAAGGCAATGGAAAATATATTCAAAAGTTGGTAAGGTATTTATAATAATTGTTTTATTTCAGTGCTTTGATCATTTTAGAAAGCCCCCTTTAAAATGTTTGTAAGTTTTATGTATAAGCATCTTGATTTTTTTAATTTATCTATTGACATCTTTAAAGAGGGTAGCCTTATCAGTGTTCCAGCACTATTTTCCACAAGGACCCTCTATATAAAAATACTAAGAAAAGTATGAAACGACTTATAAGTATGATAACAAAATAATGTCTTTTGGAAAATGCGAAAATGCAAATAGTTAATGATAACGTAACATACCTCTTATCACAATTACCAGAACATTATACAGCAGCAAAAAGCAACATGAAAATCAAGTTATGTATCACATTTCCTGTGCTAAGATTATTAATTTCTTTGTAAGAATTAATTGACTTAAAGATATGAATGTTTTGTTTTTGTTTTCTTTGTGTCACATTATTTAGTTATTGCTGCAATTTCTAATGGCATATAAGTACCTTAGAAGCTGCTAGTTCTGTTTCAATAAGAAAAAATCCAATCAAATATTGCCGTTAGGTAGCGCTACTGTCTGGCATTTCGCTTAAAGCATGTTTTGTTATGTATGTATTTGAGTAACAATGCTTTAAATACGAAAAAAAAATAATAATAGACTGATTTGTTTTCCCCCTTTGGTGCAAACCTTTAGGTTACAAATTAAACTGTTCTTTTCATACTTTGCATTATTTTGTAAGTCATATAGTTATACTTGTAAGTGACAATGAATAGATTCTTAGAGATACTAATATATAAGAGGCGTAATTTGTATCTAATACAACCAATAGTTTCACTGCAGCAAACTAATGATACATTTGCTTTATGTCATGTGGTGAACAGCTTTAAATACCTTTAAACTATCAAACCCGACTATTAATTTATTTTTCACTTTAACATATCATGGTGTGTTTTACTTAAAGTTTATAGAAAATATAAAACCAACATATTTCTCAATCTGGAATTGGCAATTTCAAAAAAAGACTTTTTTTCGACATGATAAAAGTTAATTTTAATGGACTAATATAGGACTACGAAATGCAACCGGCCTTTGCATACTTTCTGACTACTAGTATCTGGAAAAGCCAAACCATTTACATGCACAGACTGTTAGGTGTTTGGTTTTTTCTGTACGATATGATGACATCGTGGTTTATCTTAACTTCAATTACATTCACCAATACATTGTTTCATGTAGCAATGGGAATTTAGAGTAATTTAAACTAGTAAGGGGATTTTGCCAATGTCCTGGCAACTTCAACAATTATTGTTCATATCATACCAACAACTTGCATTGCAGATCACACGGTCCATTAGACAATTTCATGCTTTACATATCATCACATTTCAAATCAATCGGATTTTTTCGACTGAAAAATTGCTTCGGACGTCTACCTCATTATATTCACATGTCCCTCAGGCATCATCTTATCAAGTATCAAGTATCAAGTATCAACTTTATTTCCATTAAAAAACACACAAAAGTACATCAAAAATATATAAAAACAATACTAATGGAGGAGTAGGCTGGAAGGCCAAAAAGGCCCGTGAAAAGTCTACCCCTATGAAACAAAAATTGACTTCACATGAGAAACGACTACTAACAAGACAGGACAGGGACGGGCTCAAAAATCGAGAAACAAGAAGAAAGAAAATGAAATAAATTCAGAGAATTTCCTCTAAAAATTATGTAAACTAAGAGTACAGTTGAATAAGGGATCGTTTAAGTATATTTCGAAAATACTTGACATTTTATGTTATGTACTGTACGTAACAGTGGATTGTCTTGGTCAATTTACATGTGTTTCATGTAACGCACATTTGTGATGTTTTTGACAACATAACTGGTCTATAAAATCGTTCAAAATTCTATAACTGCACGAAATGGAAATACACTTTATAGAATGGTTATAAATTTCACTTTGCCAATCTTCATTTGTTAAATTATCTAAAAATACATGTAATGTGCTAAGTATAGCTTAGCAAAATAGGATTCTAAAAAAAATGCTTGTATACATTCCTCCATTTTCATTTGTCAAATCATGATATTATGATTTACAACTTCATGTGTATAAAAATAATTTATCTGGGTTAGTTTTCATCTTTATATCTAAGCTTTCCAAGTCATTATATCGTTGCATTCTTTCCCATAGAAATATATCAAATTATATGTTTTGCTGCAATTATTCATTTTAGATATATTTTAATATTATTTGAAATCACCAAATGATTCAGATAAATTACTGCGAATTGGTTTTAATGAGTATTATGTGGTGATTTGAAGAAAGTAAGAAATCTAACTTGCTTGTTCTATGAAAAAGATGTGTTGAGTACTGCAAAGTGTTATTTTAATGATTAATTAGTTGTCATTGTCATCGACGGAGTTATTAAAATAAGTATACTGCAAAACTATAATTTCATTTAAATGTTAACACTAAACTCTAAGATTTGGCGAATATTATTCCAAGAAAACGTGATAATGAACTTTATGATTCTTTTTTGACTTGACATTTTTCAAATCCTTTTCACTTTGAATTAATTGACTGATGATTAATTTAACTTGAAAACTCAAGAGAGACGGTTAAACAAGCTATTTTGAGTAGGCAATACGTTATTTTAGATTCCAAACAAATCAAATTAACCGAAGCTTGCACGACATTTAAAACGATTTGGTTTTACAAATTCGCCCGAAAATTAAGGGTTTAAAATAATGCATCGATAAAAGCAAGGAAAGGACATTATTGTCGTTTTCTTAATCAATGGAACTCATACTCTGATTCTGTTGTTTTCTCATGTTTGGTTTTATTTCATTTGTGTACTATATAAGGACCGTTAGTATAAGTAGTCAGTCATCTCGTATGTTTTGGAGTGTAGTATATTATATTCAACACAGTCGGATGTAAGAGTGTTTTGCTTGACAGCACGGCACGTTGGCATAACATTTGTCTTGTCGTCAGAGGTGGGAAACATTCCTTAAGTGTGTATTAGAAAAAAAGATTCTCTACAGTTGAATTGATTACTTAACCTATTGCTGATTGGGTAGTAGTAGCAGATTTTGCTCACTTTCGCCACTAATTACATCAAGACTGAAAAGAAGTTGTGTAAAAATTGTCTTGATGTTTTTGACAAACATGTTATACCACAAATGAAACATATTTTCTTCAAATGTCAATACATTCAAATGATTAAATACATGTTAAATAATTGTATACATTAATTTCAATTGAACATATCAAGATAGAGTTAAATTCATATAATGATTCAAAATACCACACAAAACATAATGTTGTTATCATGATCAAAGTTTTGATAGTCTTGATATATTAATTCAATATTTCGAAAATTGAACAAATTTAAGCTCAATATAGTAAGTATGAAACAAATATAATCACAAAGTTGTTACATTGGATTATTCTTTTCACTAATTTCTTTTCTTTTCGTTTTTTTGTATGCCTATTCTCCATCTCATTTTCATACAAATCAACTCAGGTAAGTAATATCTTTTATATTTCTTTACTCTGAAAATCTACCCATTCCTCTTATACGCCTCTTTAAATCACATGTTGTATCTCTTTAATTTCATAATTTAATTATATTAATGTGAACGCACAGTTTTTAAAATATGTGTTCTCAATCACACATCTTTATACATGATAAAATGATTTTGTCTCCAGACTTTCTGGGTTTTTTATGCGTTTTGTGTAATGGCATTGTTCACAAAAAATAGAGAAAATGTGTTTGCATTTCGTTCGCTACAACCTCGTTAAATGTTCATTTAATACATTAACCAATGCGATTCTCAGCAGATAGTGTTTTAGCAAATTAAACAAATAGAACAGAATGTAAGTATTTTCAATGTCACAGAGGTGCTCTTCATTAGCACTTTTTGGAGACAGGCTGTATGGTTGTAAACTTATATTGAATGACAAAAGCCTTTTCAACACATTTCAGATTTGATATTTGATGTATACATTAACTAGGTGTAAATGTGAATTTAACTGAAAGCTTATTTGGTAACACTTATTTGGTAACAATTCAAACATACAGTATTAAGAATATCTGCTAGAAGAGTGTTATAGCTCTTCTCTTTTCATTAACAGATAGTAACGGTGTGGTGCCAATTTGTCGGCGTTTATTTAAACAAAGACACCTGGACTATATAACGATTAATATCTTCCTGTTTAGCAAAAGTTAGTATACTCGAATATGTGTTGAGAATTTTTACCTAATTATTTTACCTGATGAACCGCTTCAAGAGTTTATGTTATGTCATTTCTGTTTGTATACCAGAATATCTTTAAAAAATGTAATCACATTGTACAACTAATTCATTACGCCTGTTCAAGTTTGCCGTAAGTTATCTGATTATAAGACAAAGGATTTAGTTTACAAATAGTTTACGAATTGCAATTGACAAAAGAAGTATCGAATTACACTAACCACACAAAAACACCTGTCAATCAAACTATGGGATATGGTATTGTCTTCGACAAAAGCAAAAATACCTTTCCGTCCTAATTGTGCTAAAATATTTTACAAAATACATTGTTATGCACGTACAGAACATTTAAACTCACGCAATGTATATTAAATTAAATGTTTATTATAACAGTTACGTAAACATATCATTACCAATACCTTTGGTTTTCAATAGCTTCAATATCCAGGTCATTATGTCTAATAAAGACAGCTTCAACGCATTCAAATGCAATTAAGATAGCATCACTTAAGTGTAATCTCAGTAAGTCATATGTTAACTTAGCCAGAATATGCAGATTCAAATTTCATTTTCGCTATGAAATAATATATTTTGATTTTTGAAAAATAACACCGTTGATGAAAACTGAGCTGTAGTTTGTATTGATGCATTCAATTCAATCATGTGTATTATGCACATGGTTGCATTAAGAACTGTGGAAAAACATTTCTTACGCAAGTTGGTGGATAAAGCCTTCAAATAATGCAGGTATATTTCAGTGATAATCCCAATCTGGAAGTATATAATACGATAAAAATACTAAATCACGAATGTTTCCAAAATTGGATATATCTCAAAACGTAGGATAGACGCTTTTTAAGTGTAACCAGTTTTATTTGATAAGTTTACTTCTTGGTTTTAAAGGAAAAAACAAGAAAGTTACATTTTAATTATGTTTCCGTATGTCAATATTTTTGATAATTGGTCAATTTTAAGATGATTGGAAACAATGTCAGCAATTAATATTTCCCTAAATAACTTGGAATGTATAGCGATGCAATTATTGTTGAGATATAAACCAGGTTAAAACTATCCAAGTAAAATCAGCTTTTATATACCTACAGAACAATAATTATATAATTATGACAAATTGAAAATGCAACAACCCTTAAATCTAGCTTGTATGAATATTATCTTGCGAATCTTCGATACTGAGCAGATGGATAAATAAAAGAGCAATTGCAAAATGAAATTGATCATCATTTTATACAATATAATTATATAACTTAAGTATTCAATCAGTATACTACAACGAAGAATCAATCCAGACAGTCCATATATTTCTTATAAACAGCGACATTTGCGTTTGTACATATTATATAAACAGTAAAATAAACTTATCTTGAAGTGTATCACACACTTTTCACATCATTCATATTTTTCCCTGAGGAAGAAACCTAAGGGGAAAACAATTATCTAGGTAGTTCCCCTGTAGTTCTATATTTCACCAAACGAGAGTTCTATTTTGTGCACCAATTATTGCTCATATATCAATACGAATTTGTGATATATCGAATTAGACATGCAGAAAAATACAACCCAAAGATTGTTCTCCCGAGGACATTTTCTTTTGTGGATCATCTTATCATAAGTATTTATCAAATTAAAGATTGTTATCATTGCCGTGCAGTTATTTCGGCAGTTATAGAATCTTAATTGTGACAGATTTGGAGACCGGATAATACCTATAATACAGGGTGTGCCAATAAAAATGCAAGATTGAAAAACAAAAATATTTAAAATATAAACAGGTCCTTTTCTCATCAATTATGTTAAAAATGAGCTCCACCCCTTCATTATACTCTTTGTTTCATTCAATTCGGATATTCCTCTCCGGAGATACAGCATTTTAAAAATGGAGCACAAATTTCAATCTGGTCCGATTTGTGATCATCGAATGAGTTAAGTATGTAAACCTAGGTTAATATGAATCCTTGACATTAGCCCCCTTAAAACTGATTTCAACACATTAAACTAATTTTACAATTAGTTGTGGCTCAAAGATATTATTGGTCAATTGTTTTCAATGAAAACAAAACAGGTGATCGATTTGAAGAAATAATTATAAGCAATTATTAAGCAAGTATGAAATTTAGTTTTAGCAGTCTTAACTTTCCTGGTTTTAGTTGTGGTACTTCAGTCAGTGTCAGTTCTAAAATAATTTAAAAATCAAGAGCTTTCGTATTAACCTCTTATTATAAGAATGAATAGATGAAATGCGAGACTCGGACGCAGTAGCTGCAATTGTGATTTTGAGAGAAAATTACATTGCGTATCAAGATAAATTTTAAGATCAAGGCCCACATCATGTGATCATGAAATTTTGGAGAGAAAAAATGGAATTATTATTTTTTACAATTGTAAAAGTTATTCAGACATCCTTTTTGTCTTGACTGGATACTTTCAATGAGCTTTTGATATAACACTAAACAAAAAATGCAAGTAAGTGATAGAATTTTTAATTTTGGAGATAAAGTAACTTGTCATTAAACGTTTTGATTGCCACCTACTTTTGGTTATTGATCATGGAATTGAGATCATGAAATCGGACCAACCCAATTTTTATGGTCTTCACAGAACCTGTAATAACTTTAGAATTAAATGCTCAAGTTTTACGAAACAAAAAACTGCTTAAAGCTGAGATTATGTACATTCGATAATTGTTTTTATTACATGTAGCCTAATTCTCTCAAAAAAAATCCCCCAAAATCTTGCGTTTTTATTGGCACACACAGTATTTATGTTGTGCTATTAATCAGAATTTAAAAATTGAAAGGGTAGGTGCAATATAGTGCTAACCCACACCTATTTTTCGACCACCTTTGTTCTGGTTTTGAAACATATGCATTTAAAACTAGTTATTACTTCATTTTTCAATTAATTTTGGTTAAGATATCTCTGGTTGAGTTTAATTATCACTATAATGTATAATATTTTCAGCACCATTGTTGTATGGCTAAGATTTAGCCGTTCAAAAGTCTAAGGGTGGCTTAAAAATCAGACACTATGGCTTAGCACTATATTGCCCCTTAATTTTATTCAGCGCCGTAGATCATTTAGAAACACCGGATTTTTTCTGGAATCGCTGAATTCATAATCCTTGCATCAAGTACTCTTAGATCTAGCATTTTGAAAAAGAAAAACTTTGGCATCTAGTGCTTCTAGAAACCTAGAAATTGTAATGTGCAAGACCTCGGGGCAATATAATAGTGATAACCCTCACTTTTACAAGTGACTGCTTGTTTTATTGAAATTACATGGGACTCCAAATTAGTCAAAATATTTTTATTCGCCCATGTACTTGATCATAAAAACTTTTCGAAAACTATTTTTCATCTATATGGTCAAAAAATCATTTAAATCAAAATCAGTCAATTGTTTTAATGATTTTCCCCTTGCATTTTAATAACTGATAAAGCGATCGCCTATTCCGACTTAGCACTTCCTATACAACCATTCCCAAAATGTTTTTAAGGATAAGAGAGTTATGTTTAAATGATTCAAACCGTAGTTACTTTAATAAATAAATAATTGGATTGTATATAAGTAAGACATGAAAACGTTGAATGGAATGAGTTCGAAAGCATCACATCTATTTGCATCTATTTGCCCAACAATGTCTTGCCAAAAAACGAGAATCTTATAAACGAGTTATACACTTCACAATTACATGTATATTTGTTAATGCTTTGATTTTAAAATCGTATCATTTCCGGAAAAACACCTGCCGATAGCACATTTTTACCAACATTTAATAGATAGTCATTTATTATTATTAATAATTTAGATGTTCAAGATGCGATTAATAGCTGTCGTGCTTTCCTAAACCTACACGTTAATGAAACGATTCACACTTGATGCCAACTGTAATTGCTTCCATTGTTAAGAAAGTATTAATTGGATTATGATTTCAGATAAATGTAAAAACTAATTTACAAAGGTGTATGTAAGCTGATACTAAGCCCAACGTATCATAAAGTTGTTTTTAATCTCGAAATTTTTATGGTAGAATTTGCAATTATTTATACGAACGTACTTTAATACTTTATATTTCAATCACACGTTCAATTGCTAAAATACAATATCAACATGTTTCCGAGTTTCGAATCTTCATTAAGAATGTGTTTACGAAATTTATCACGCCTTCTTTTTCAAAGCTCAAATTCTTTAAGTGAATTTCACAGTCTCCTTTAAACTGAATGAAGTTCTTATACAATTTGCATTATAAGTTATGTTTATCTGTTTCAACTGATCTCACCAGAGTTTTTAACAATTACGATTTGGCAAAACAAACAAAATCTATGGTAGAATCCGATCGTCAAATGCATGCTGCAAGGATTTAGATTTGCAGTTTCAACTGTGGACTTGTTTCACTATGTCTTTTGATATGACGTCACAACAATCTGTGGCCGACAGATGATTAACCGGGCAACACTAGCAATCACCAATGCCCTATAAATGTTTCGGTCTCGTTGCTTCCTTCCGATTACCAGACATCGGTCGACGGCCGGTTGTTAGTTAGCCGGGTGTTGATCACACCATGGCAAAATAAAATTATTTTTTTCAGAAAAGACAACAATCGGTTTATTTGATGTGAATTTTGGACTCATTGTATTTGGTCCCAAATTTTACCGTTAAGATGTAGGGTCGCGTTTAAAAACTATGATGGAACCTAAAGGTGTATTTTTATTCAATTTTTTTAAATTAATTAATTAGTTTTGTAATTTTTAAAACCCTTGTCCTCCGAAGGGGGGGGGGGGTGTTACAACCCCCCTAAGGTTTTTTCCCCGCTTCAAAAAAAAAAGCAACCGGCCCTAGGCATTTAGGTAATGTCTTTTACATCCTTTGCGGTCATTTTGATAAAAAACTAGGGAGGGGATACCACCTAGGGTATACATTTTTAAGACGATATTTTAAAAACTTAATACATACTATAAGGCTTAAACTTACCAGACATGTTAGAACCATCATTTCCTTTCTTAATTTGCAAAAAAACAGCTGAAAATCCGTTAATTCGTTGTATTAAGAACTTTTATAGCAACATTTTGATTCTGGTGACCAATTTTGCCATGATGCAATTTTGCCTGATGTTCAAATCCAAAAGTACTTTATGACGTCATAATTACGTAACGCCTTGGCCGATTTTAATACTCTTGGTATTGTTGGATAGGGAAGTGTCATACCTATCTATTAAAAGCAAAACCATAGGGGGTTCCATTCTAAAATATTAGTTGTGGTTGCAACAACCCCTCCTTGGGTAGACCTGTTACAAAAGCTAGCCTGTATAGATGAGGGTTAATACATTTCCAACAACCACCCCTTCGGAGGACGTGTTACAAAAAATAGCTTAGGAGGACAAGGGTTAAATATTATGAAAGCTTATGAACTTTGAATTGTATGTACCGTGGTAATTTTATTTAAAAATCCTCTCGACGTTTGTTATTGCATTGAAAAACCTTGTCTACCTTAGAGTAAACAGAATGTGTCTGGAGTGGCGTTAAATCTATTATGACCGGTTTTAAAAAATCTGCAAGGCAAAGCTACCAGACAACAGATATGCATACTGTTTAAAAAGAAAATAGTCGTTTATGTTTGGATACCCATGAGATATTTACAACACTGCTATGTTAACACGTTCTGACTTAGTGCATTCGTTACTTATTGTTTTAAGTCACTTCAAATTGTCAAAATGGTGAAATTATATTCACTATTCAAATATTTTTGATCGATACTGAGTACACGGAAACTTTTCTCGCAAATGTAACAACATAAAATTAAAACATGCCCATTTCAGAATGTTATTTTGGTAAAAATATAAGACGTCTAATACTAGAATATTAATAATTTTTCTGCATAATCATCAACGTAATCTCAGAACAATTGCATGATAAATATAACAACACATTCACTTTTCTAAAAGCAATTAACCTTTATTCGGCATTTCAAATATTTATTTGTTTGTCCGTCTGTTTGTTAACTGGGTGTTAATGTTATTTTAATTGAAAGCTTATTTGGTAACAATTCAAACATATTGAGAATACCTACTAGAAGATTTTTTTTTATTTCTTCTCTTTTTATTGTGCCAATTTGTCGGCGTTTATTTATTTTTTGTGATGACTCACACCGAAAGGGGGGACTTTGGTCCCGACAGCCAAGTTGAGTTTTTTGCATCATGCGAAAGTTTAGAGTTTCACAATTAATTTGGTACCTCAAAAATGTCGACTATGGCATCGTGCAGGGGGTCAAAATCAGCCAATTTCAAGAAACAGGGTCCTTTGCCCAAACCCTAGTGTGAAAACGATATAGGTATTTTGGCTTCAGAAAAAATCCCCCATTAAGGGGTATGTTGAAACACTGGTTACGCTATGCCTACAACATTTTACTTGACTGTCCTTCCCCCCCCCCCCCCCGGGAGTTACGACTTTCGGCTTTCAACCTAAACCTAAATCACGTATTATGACCATATAATCCGAAAACCAACTACCAACACTAGAACCGATGTAATGAGACTGAGTGTCCCCCATATCCAGGAGTCGGGGTTTAATTGAACTACACGTTATAAGTTTACAATCACTGATTTATTGATTGTACATGTCCAGGTACGTTCTACACAATTAGATAGTAGCTAGGACACTTAGGCACACGGAAGCTGTATTTCATTACACCGGAAGTCATAAAAGTCATCATGTGTCCCGCCGCGGCAAAAGGATGCAGTTGTCGGCTCGTACATGTTGCTTATTGTAGCATATCTGATGTATACAACTAGTATACATATGATA
>JXSR01S002120.1:12843-24939 GCA_000969725.1 Ophiothrix spiculata
GTGAAGTTTAGAAAAAGTTCCAAAAGCACCAATACAAAAGTACAAACTGTTTGAATTTTTCTTCTTCTGCAAATTGTTCCATTTGATGTACTGCATCACAAATGTAACCCTTTGTAAACTTTGTTTTTGCAGGATTATGAACCCATCCGTGCTGATATCCTTCATGCCCGCAAAGCCACTCGCGGAATCGTCGAGCACATCATCGAGATTGCGAGGAAGGGTGCAACTGTTCCTTTCCGGTTTGTTGATGTCGGTGGTCAGCGTAGTGAGCGAATGAAGTGGTACCAGTGTTTTACAAGTGTCACAGCCATTATCTTTCTCGGATCATCAAGTGAATATGATCAAAATCTGATGGAAGATCGTGTTACCAACAGAATGGTAGAATCTGTCAATATTTTCGACACCATTATCAATCACAAATATTTCAAACGAGTCGCTGTTATTCTGTTCCTCAATAAAACCGATCTTCTGGAAGAGAAAGTTAAAAAAGGGGTTTTGATCACCAAATGGTTTCCCGGTTTCAAAGGAGATCCAACAAAGCTGGAAGATGTCCAATCGTTCATCCTGGCAATGTATGATGCACGTCGCAAGGATCGACAAAAAGACTGTTTCCACCATTTTACTACGGCAGTAGACACTAATAACATCAAGAGAATCTTTGAGGGAGTTCATGACATCATTTTAAAGCGAAATTTGGAAATCACATTGGGCAGTGGATCTGGCGATGATGATCGCTCACCTTATTGAAACAATTTAATATAGATCCAATAGCATCTAAATTTCTATCAATCGTATTTTGTTACGATTTATGATTAAGATTCAGATTTTTCACAAATTTAGATACTAAAGATATAGTTTTCTACTCTTGACAAGGATTGTGATTACCTCAGTAAAAAATTCATGTCTGCAAATTTAAATCCCAGGTATATAAATAATGTTAGGCAATTTCAAAATGACTAAATTGGTGACTTTTAAGTAAGTATTATTTCATTTTTATTATAGGGGCCATATAATGTAATGAGGGCCCACCCAATTCTACCGGATGGGGGGACCACTTAGCTATAATGGTGTACACATGCGTGAACAAAGGTTTTAAAAATACCCACTGAACACGTTTTCGAGTAGCCTTAAAAATTGACCCCTTAACAAGGATTTCATGCGGTTATTGTTTCATTTGACCCCCTTAACAAGTTTTTCTAAATAAACACCCCTACACAAGTTTAAAGCCTCAGATGCCCTGAAAAGACTTAAGAAGCATTTAGTTTTAAGATTTCAGGTCAGCTATGTGGAATATGGACAGACAGGGGAAATTGAACTATTTAAACAAACAATTTAAACAAAAAAAATCACGCATACAACAAAAGCTAACAAACACGATCTCACAATATATTTCAAAGTCAAGAATAAAAACCAACAACAAAGATCTCAAAAGGCTCAAATTATTTCACAGTCAAGCATGATATCAACAACAACAAACATGATATCAATTTATTTCTACTGCTCCAGCGATGACCCGGGGTGATGATATTATTTGAACCATTTCATCCACAAAATAAACATGCTTTCTGACCAAGCAACGTTTTTGTTTACGTGGCCATTTTCGCCTTGAAAGCCACTGGAAAAAGCCCGTGTAAATGCATCGGACCAATGCATTGGAGACAAAACATGCCACACACGATCGAGGACCGGATCGTATTTTCACTTTCAAGCTTTAATCGTCTGGTTGAATTAAAAACATTCAACAACAGATAGGTTAGATTCCAAGTACAACCTTATACCTAGAAATAAAGAAATATTGTGGAAACTTAACGATAAAAGAGTAAATTCCGGAGCAAATTTCCTCGGGTCCGTTCGAGAACTGTCAAACACCGATCAGCTGTTTTCTCAATCGAGGGACTTTCGATGCTTTGCACATAATTAATCTCGCTATGTAACTCAATGACGCTACGGCCGAGATGGATGGTCACTGATAGACCGTATCCTGCGTCGTCGACCGGCCGGGCGCACTTATCACTGCGTTGTGCTTATACCCCTTTTTGTTGAAAATCAGTGTTATCTGACCCCTAACACGAAACGTACGGACCGTGCCTCTTGACAAAAATACCCCCCTTTTTCTGTGTTTTTTTGTTCACGCATGTGTACACAGTATGGCTACAGTGCTCCCCCGTCCCCTGGGCCAATTCTTGACTAAAATATGCACAGCATGGTCTGGAGTAGGACACAAACAGTTTGTGAAAGATAACTAGAGAGCCAGAGCTCGGGACCATTATAGCTACAGAACCCTTGCAAGATGTTCCTGTTTTGCTTTATCATGTTCTTGTGAAAAAATATTACTTAATAATAAATGTCCTATTTATAAAGGGCTTTTTTCTTCCGATTGAACATCAGGTCAAAGCACTTGTTACATAAATTGCATTACCAATAGAATATATCAGCTGCCTTCACAATATCTTGGGTATCTTTATACCATTAGACGGTAATCCTAGTAATTACCCATATAACACTTTGGTCAATGAAGCAATAGAGACTAAATGACTTGCCCAAGGCCTTTAAACTTGTTTGTTTACCTTGGTTGGTCCGTGACGGACACATGCCATTAGATCCATGATGAACTCATGGTCTCTTCCAAGCTCATACAAAAGTACCAACCTGGATAGCCAGAAATGGCTAATCTATGCATGCTGGCCAATGCATCTTTGAAAGGATACCGAAAATAGAAAAGATAGCAAGAAAAAGAGAAAGATGGCAACTCCCAACACAATTGTACAATTTACTCTTAGCCCTTACTTTGTGAGAAAAGAAATCAGGAATTCTAATCTCATGCCCCGATGCAAAGGCTTTGTACTTGTTGGCCGAAACAAGACTTGAACTCATGACCTACTGATTACGAGCCCTGCACTGTTCCACTAGACCACACAAGCTCTCTATATATCTCAATTCTGATTTAAGACAACTTAAATATTGTCATCAGTTCATTGAGTTAGTTCTGTTGTTTCTGCGATAAAGTAAGATGTGCCATACAATTGAGTTTCCATATATAGCATATTTGCAAAATTATAATGTGTATACATATATTCAGAGCAGAAAACTATTATTGTTTCAAATAATTTTTGGACATGAGAATTCAGAGCCTTGCGTCACAGTATTGCGTGTGCAATTTACGCAAATACGTTATTACTGATTGGAAACGGCGTTGCATACTTCCCTATGTCCTGTGCTTGTCTCAGCTCGTGGATACGCGTTGGCTGCGTTCAAATTGTCAGTTCGTGTCCGAAATTAATTTAAAACAATAAGACATTACTTTTTCTTAATTCCTGTGTACTAAATTTGGATGTAATGTAAATTCTTATTTGATAGTGGAATAATCAGGCATTTAATGTGAGTTCAGTGGCGTGTGCAAGGTGGGGGGGGGGGCTGAAGTCACAAGAAAAGTCAGGGGGAAGAGGCAGTCGGGGACAAAGAAAAAGGGCCCTCAAACAGTTTAACTAACTTACTTTTATGCCTCATGAAACAGAATTTTGGGTCCTCTAAACTGCCAATACCTGTGAGCTACCGAATGTTCCACCCCTGGACACCCACCAAGGGCTTTGTATGCCTAAGGTGGGTCCTTGGACCCCAGCCGCTAGGGCTTCGCTGCAAGCCACTCGCATTGCTGGCTTCGCCAGTAATTTAGTTGGGGAACTTCATAACTATAGACCCCCCAGTCAAAAATACCTGCGCTCGCCACTGTTTGAGTTCCAATGAATGCTGCTGTGCTCCTCATCACATGATTGGGAACTCATGCCACTTGGTGCTGGTTACGCCACCATTTATAAGTGCCTTAATATTTAATTCATATATTTATGCAACATCAGAAAATTTATGCTGCCTAATATCCAAATCTTGGGTGCCTCCATTTCATTACCTCACATTGCTGACATAGTTCCCCAACAAGATGTACCGGTATTCAAAAACAGTTTTCTGTCAGCCTTGTGTAGTGATGAGGTGTCCACGTCAGAAAACATGTCATGATGAAGTGGGGTTAGGTAATAGAAAGACCCATGTTTATAGTCTTAACATACAACATGTAGAAAAAGTCTCGAATATGCAAGTACAGTGTGTATTGATTGATTGATTGATATATAGATATTTTTTATGCTTATAGTGGATCTTGATATAAACATATTGGCCCTTTTTCCAGAAAGGTGTTTAGCTAAACCACGGTTTTAATCCGTGTCAACAGCACGGCTAATTGAAATGTGCTGCTTGAAAGCTGCAAGGATGTATATCATTTCTGGACAGTTGATGTTCAGTTACACCGTGGTTTAGCTAAACACCTTTCTGGAATACAGACCATTGTATATTAATTAATTCATTAATTAGTGTTTGAAAATGAATGCATGAAATTTTTTACTCAGTTTCAGTTCAATCTCTTCCCCAATATTAAATAGTGTGCCCCTCAGTGACATGACATTTTGTATTAAATGTTTATCCTTGAAAAGGGTACTGGGATTCCACAGTTACCAAATAGTGCGCTCTAAAATTTGACATAATTTCAGTCAGTTCCTAATTAAGTTTCAAGTTGGTTCAAAATTCTTTTCTGAAAACATCACTTAAAAACCAAACAAGAGCTTTTATTTGGTATCATCTGTTCTGTATGCCCCCCCCCCCTATTTGCAGAAATTATTCCAAAATGTGAGTCAATCCCCCTCACAATTAACTCTATAAACACTGGCAGCTATTTTTGGTGCCAGAAACCCATTGAATTATGAGGTGTCATGGTTCGAAGGTTAACATGCTCAATTTTGGTTGAGCACTGTTTGATATAAGACCTAACAGGTTCATGTAATTATTGTAGAGAAGTCTGTTGTTTTCCCGCGGTTGTTTTAATATAACCCAGATCATGTATGAAGTGGCATTGGACAAGTGCATTCAAGGAGTTATTCTTAATTCTTTTATTTATGCTGTGTGAGCAAACTTGCATGAAGCAAACTTTCTTGCACCCCAGAAATCAAGACAAAATGGTCTATTTTGTCTTGATTCATCTTTTTTGAAAAAGAGGACAGAAAAATAGCAGTGGGAATAGTAGGGTGTAACATTTTGTATCTATTCAATTGTTTCCTTTACAAAGTCTGCTCCGCCTTGCCTCACGTAATGAAAATGTCTTGCTACGCCACTGCAACAATTTTGCATTTTTCATAAGAGTGCAAATGAATTTGCAAGAAAGGCTTCAGTGTTAAGTTTGATGAAAATATCAAGGATTCTTATTGTTAGAAGGAAGCTGGTTAGTGCATACAGCAGTACTTCCTTTGCTTTGCACCAATAAGTCCCAATCCCAGCAATGTTTGTGCATTTGGTTTTTAGCCCATACCCGCTTTAACAGGCTCATATAATCTCCAAGTGCTCCGGTCTTCCTCCTGCATTTACTGAAACTGATTAAAAGACAGATCACAATGGAAATAAGCTTCTGTATAGGCTTTCTTAGTTTATTTTTAGCTATCAGCCTAGAGAATTCTTTCTTTCTTTAGAATCCAAATTTTTGAAAGAGGTGAGTGGGGAATCAGGTTGTGGGGCATTGGTCCTTTAAACTTGTCCAGTGCCATTTCTTAAATCTTAAATGTATTTTGTATTTGTATGTAACTTTTCTAGCTTTTAGAACTAGTAAGAAATCAAGAACATTAGTAACATATTTTTGTATTATATATGAGTCGCTATTGAAATAAATAATCAGGATTGTAGAAAAGCATCATAGATTTCCAGAATATGATTTTTGAAGCTGCACTTAATAATATTTGAAGTTAATGCTGCCCTCATTGCCCCTTGAACATTGACAACCCCAGAAAAATCTGCAGATATTAGATGGGACTGGTGCAGAGGTGAATTCAAGTTTTGTTTCAATGGGAGAATAAAGAGGAAATAACAGAATGAAATAAATGCCTCAAAGCATGATGAAAACATTTGAAAAATAGTATTGTGGTACCAGCAAGTGAAAAATGCTGCAAAGTTGTGAAACAGTTTTGTTGTATTTCAGTGGTACTCTGTGCCATGGACTTGACAAAAAAAGGGGTTAGAAAATGTTCCATAAACCTTAATATTGAACTCAAATTGTTGGAATTTGTCCTGCACATTGTACCACATGGGTAACCCTTTGTAAACTTTGATTTCGCAGGATTATTTACCTATAATTATAGCCATGGTGATATCCTACATGCCCATAAAGTCACTCGGGGCATCATGGAGCACATCATTGAGATTGCGAAGAGGGGCTTCACTATTCCTTTCCGTTTTGTCGATGTCAGTGGTCAGTGTAGTGAGGCCAAAGAAAAAAAGAACTCTGTCTCAGCTTCCCGCGCGCATAGGGTTAAAATTCGAATTTTACCGCTTTTTTTTAGGTTTTCAGGAGATTTCTTGCTTTTTTACTTTTTTCTTACATATAAGAGGGAAAAAAGGAAAACAATTTGGCCATGAAGCAGCCGAAAAAAAAAATAGTGACCTAAAAACGTAATTAAAAAAAGATTTCCGTATGTGCACTTATGGTTCTTGGCCTAAGGAACCTGATACAGAGTTCTTTTTTTTTTGGCCTGAGCGAATGAAGTGGTACCAGTGTTTTACAAGTGTGACAGCTATTATCTTCCTCGGATTAGCAAGTGAATATGATCAAAATCTGATGAAAGATCGTGTTACCAACAGAATGGTAGAATCCATCAATATTTTCGACACCTTTATTAATCACAAATATTCAAACAAGTTTCTGTTATTCTGTTCCTCAATAAAAGTGATCTTTTGGAGGAAAAAGTCAAAAAAGGGGTTTTGATCACCAAATGGTTTCCTGGTTTCAAGGGAGATCCAACAAAGCTTACTTAAAAAGAAAAGAAACACCTATTCTGTCCATTCTGTATGCCCTCAGCCTTGCAGACAGCACACCTGTACCAGAATGTGATTCCGTTCTTCACCTGGATCTAATTACCAAAGTGCTCATTTTGGTTGAGCACTTGTGGTATAAGACTCAATTGGTTGACTTATATTGTTTGCTTAATTTGTTATTATTTTATAGAAGTAGAAGGGTTTGTTTTACTCAGATCATGAATAAAATGGTATTGGACAAGTGTATTCTTTCATTTATTCTCTGTGAGCAAACCTGCAAGGGAGCAAGATTTCTGGCATCTCATTATTGATGGCATTGTACATCCCACAGCTGAATTAATGAATGAAAAATGACTCATTTTGCCTGATAGCGGTTTGTAAAGGATTTTAAATATCAACCATCAATGGTTGAAATCCTTGTGTGTTTTGTATAGGCCTATTTATGTAACTTTTCTAGCTTTTAGAACTATTATGAAGTCAAGAACATTAATAACTTGTTTTTGTATTATATATATGAGTCGCTATTGAAATAAATATTCAAGAATATAGAAAAGCATCAAAGATTTCCAGATTATGATTTTTGAAGCTGCAAGTTAATACTCCTCTCTTTGCCTCTTGAACATTGACAACACCGGAAATGAATGCAAAGATTGTAGCTGTGGCACTGGTCTACAGGAAAATTCAAGTTGTGTTTAAATTGGAGAATAAAGAGGAAATGGCTGCAGCAAATAAAAAATGACTCCAAGCATGATGAAAACATTTGAAAAATAGTATTATGGTACGAGCAAACAAAAAATGCAGTTTTTTTTGGAACATTTTTGTTGTATTACAGTGGTACATTGTGCCATGGTCTTGACCAAAATATAGGAGAAAGTGTTCCATATGTACACTCCCGGTCTAGAGAAAAATTCATGTTTTTTATAGGTGTATCCAATATAAGAAATTTATGTTTCTTCTGATATTCGATCTTC
Source organism: Ophiothrix spiculata (assembly GCA_000969725.1). Taxonomy (NCBI): domain Eukaryota; kingdom Metazoa; phylum Echinodermata; class Ophiuroidea; order Amphilepidida; family Ophiotrichidae; genus Ophiothrix; species Ophiothrix spiculata. The sequence continues at coordinate 20,658 of JXSR01S002120.1, forward strand.
CATAACCATAAAGATGGCCGATTTCCTGGACCTATATACAAATACACCACACCCACTTTTTGATATGCTCCTATGTTGTTTATTATTCAATGCTCATTATCACTGCGTAGCCGTAAAGAACATTTTCAGTTAAAAAGTTTCCCAACAAATGTGCAGTTATGTATTTAAACTCTGTTTATTTGTGCAGAAGAAAGTACATAATATGTTTAGCACGCCATATTTTCAAATGCGATAAATGCAACTCTTGTTGAGTAAAATATAAATCCGAAAAAATATGGTGCAAATGGTGAACGGTTCTCGAGATATGGCTGGATAAAGGTTTGTTGCGCAAACACTTTTGACCGGGAGTGTAGTGATGTTCTGCATCACAAATGTAACCCTTTGTAAACTTTGTTTTTGCAGGATTATGAACCCATCCGTGCTGATATCCTTCATGCCCGCAAAGCCACTCGCGGAATCGTCGAGCACGTCATCGAGATTACCAAGAAGAGTGCAACTGTTCCTTTCCGGTTTGTTGATGTCGGTGGTCAGCGTAGTGAGCGAATGAAGTGGTACCAGTGTTTTACAAGTGTCACAGCCATTATCTTTCTCGGATCATCAAGTGAATATGATCAAAATCTGATGGAAGACCGTGTTACCAACAGAATGGTAGAATCTGTCAATATTTTCGACACCATTATCAATCACAAATATTTCAAAGAAGTCTCAGTTATTCTGTTCCTCAATAAAAAGGATCTTATGGAGGAAAAAGTCAAAAAAGGGGTTTTGATCACCAAATGGTTTCCTGGTTTCAAGGGAGATCCAACAAAGCTGGAAGATGTCCAGACGTTCATCCTAGCAATGTATGATGCACGTCGCAAGGATCGTGAAAAAGACTTCTTCAGTCATTTTACTACGGCAGTGGACACTAGTAATATCAAGAAAATCTTTGATGGAGTTCATGATATCATTTTGAAGAAAAGCATAATAGATGTAGGACTGAGTGGTTGAACTGGCATGAAATGATGGTCGCTCACCTTATTGAAACCAGTGGCGGCGGAAGGTTAACGGCCGGGTAAATTTTTTTAAATTATGATTTTTTTGTAATGCGCGTGTAGAAAAAATCTGTCAAATCTCCTAATTTCAGCTATAAATTGTTAAAAAATATGCGCAAAAATTGCAATTTTATTACTGATAATTGACAGAAGGGGGATGGCATTTTCTACGGAAGGGGGTGGGTCCCAAATATACTAGGGGGAGGGGGTCATAGATTTTTTGACATGAAAATAGGGGAGGGGGGGTCATAAAATTATTTCATCAAAAGTAGGGGGGGTCACAAAATAATATATAAAAGTATGCTGGCCGGTTTGAAGAAAGAATGTCAATATTTCATGATTGAGTATGCACGAAATTGCATCATTTTGTGTCCTATTTCGAAAAAAATTTCGAAGCTGAGGGGGCATATCACCCTCAGACTCACCTTGCAACAGTTGTCAGAACAGACTCAAAAGTCGCCCCCCCCCCTCGAGATCCCAGGGGCGAGATCCAATGTCAACTTTCATTTTGATTCTCAAACATGTGTTGGGGGGGGGGGGTAAAATAAAATTAAAAAAAAATCAGCTCTTGGATAGGGGGGTCATGAAAAAAATTGCAGAGTCTCTCTGCTATTTTGGGACCCACCCCCTTCCGAGGAAAATGCTAGCCCCCTAACATATGAAAATTTGTGCGAAGCGGGCAAATTTTTGATTTTTCACATTTAAGTTATCAAAACAAAGAAACAATTAAGGAATTTATAAATCATAAATTTGGAAGGCCCCCGTCTCTATCAAATATTAGCATCAGTTCAGCAACTCAGTTTTGTTGGTTTTGTGATAAAAGACCAAATTTAGCCCCAACATGACATGCCATACACTAAGTTTCTACAGTATATTGTGTAGCATCAGTAAAATGTATTCAGAGCAGAAAATTAATTCCTGTATAAAAGCTTATATAAACTTGGATGTATTCTCTTAGAATGTAGTGGCATATAACAGGCATTATAGGTGGCAGCTAGAGCACGAACTCGGTGTGCTCATATGTTTTTTTCATCCCATGGGCATGTTTTGACTGGGAACCTTATACCATTAATCAGACTTTACGTCATCTCATGGCCACGAAAGGTTTTGTTCAGGGACTCATGCCCAGGCCTGTAGCCAGGATTTTTTCAAGGGGGGTGTGGATTTTCTAAATGTGGAAAAACTAAGTTTAGTGGTTTTGACAAAGTGACAAGCAGTTTTCCAAGCATTTTGTGTACCGGTAGTATTTTATTAAAAAACGACCGACATTTTCATGTTTTGGTACTTTGGGTGTTCTTTTGGGGAACATGTACATTGTCAATTTTTTGGCTTGCTCATGCCACCTTGCTGCTGGTTATGCCACTATTTAATTGTGCCTTATTTTAACATGTATGTATGTAAGAAAATGTATGCTGCCTGTTAACACATCTAAATCTTGGAGTATTTCCATTATATATAAGTAGAAGGGTTTTTTTACTCAGATCATGAATGGAATGGTAAAGTGCATTTTTAATGATTTAAAAAATAATCTTTTATTTATCTTTTGCGAGCAAAAGAAGTTGTTTTTTTTACTCAGATCATGAATGAAATGGTATTGGACAAGTACATATTTTAAAAGGAATTTTTGAAAATTCTTTTCATTTATTCTCTGTGCACAGATTTTGGAACACATGGATATTAAACTTCAATAGAACTACCACAGACCCAGAGGAGGGTGGCTGCGTAATAAATTGCCTGTTTACCCAGACGGTTTACTCAGATTTGATTTGTATTCATCCGTGGTATCGCCCGTATATTTCAATGCGTAAATAACAAGAGAAGTAGTTCTTCAAAACATTCAGAATATCTTTTTAGTTTCCTGGGGTTGAAGTTCCAACCCCAACGGTTTTGGAATCTGCATATGTTAATACACTAATTAAGGGCATAAAATGAAAATTTTGAGCGTTAATTAAAATTCAAGTTTTTTGAATGGGAGTTTCAAAATCTCATGACGTCATGTCCTACCCCCCCTGCACAGACCTTTGATACTATGTGTGTTTCAAAATCAATTAAACCACAAGCGTTTGAAAGGCGTGGGAATCATAAACAGTGTCATAACCAATGATTTTACACAAACTACTGACCGTTGAATTTGTTAACTCTAAATTAGTCTACTGTAAAAACTACAAAGATATGGCAAAGCATATGATATTATTAAAAACAATGTAAAGAAAATGCACTATAGTGAACTTAAAACAATGAACTTTTTCTTCAGTGAAATAATTTTTTCCTTGGTTTAACCTTTGCTTTTTTATGTAACAAGATGCACGCACAAAAGTACAATAAAACCATACCAGCTATTTGTTCCTTCATATGTCTCTGTATCAGTCTGGAGTATCGAGCTATCGGTATCATTGGTGTATTGAACCCATCACTTGTACCTCGAGGATGAGGGTTACATTAGTTGATGGATCTATTATCGTAGCCCCTTAAGACATGACTGTGTTAAAAGCTGTATTTCTTTGTTGAAACACACATAGCTTCAAATAAAAACCGCAGATTATCATCCATGTGATCCATAATCTGTGCTGTGAGCAATCCTGCAAGAGTCTTGCAAGAGATCAAAATTTCTGGCACCTCATTATTGATGGCAATATAGCTGGCAATGTGATATTGTTTGAACATCCAATAATGAATGAATGAAAAATCCCATACCATGAATGATTCATTTTGCCTGATAGTGGTTGGTAAAAGATTTCAAATATCAACAATCCATGGTTGAAATCCTTTTTGTGTTAAAATTGTATCTTTATGTAACTTTTCTAGCTGTTATAACTGTTAAGAAATCAAGAATATGAGTAACATGTTTTTGTATTATGAGTGGCTATTGAAATAAATAATCAGGATTCTAGAAAACCATCATGGATTTTCAGAATATGATTTTTTTGACAACCACAACAAATGTATGCAAGGATATTAGATGGGACTGGTGCAGTAAATGGGAGAATAAAGAGGAAGTGGCTGCAGCAATTTCATTGCTTCAAAGCATGATGAAAACATTTGAAAAAATGCTGCAAAGTGGTAGAACATTTTTGTTGTATTTCAGTGGTACATTGTACCACAGACTTGACAAAAATAAAAGGGTTTAGAAAATGTTCCAAGAGCATAAATGTATTAAAGGGGCATTGGTAAAGTTCTGCACCCCAAAGCATTTTGAGATTTTTGCATCATTTGAAGTATTATTGTCGATCCAAACTAAATAGACCCTC
>JXSR01S002121.1:0-12184 GCA_000969725.1 Ophiothrix spiculata
AAATGGCACCCATAAAAAGATCCAATATGGCCCCAAATTAATGTTTTGTCACTGTATATTTATTAGAGTAGGATTAAAATATAGCTTTAAACATTAAGGCCCATGTTCCGGAAAGATGTTTACCTAAAACACGGTTTTATTTCTCTTCAACAGCACGGCTCATTGAACTGTTCCACTTGAAAGCTGCGGTGGTTTGTATCATTCCTGGACAATTGATGTTCAGTTAAACATTGGTTTTGCAAATAAATCGTTTGTATTCAAAACCGTGGTGGACACCTAATATTGTGTCCCCCACCCTTAAAAACGTGGGGGGGGGGGGGGGGAGGCGTGTCCCCCTGTCCCCCCTTAAATGACGCCCATGGTCAAACTTAACAAGTGGCAATTAGCATAAAGTGATTTTTCGAGGGCGCTGTACAAATTTGTTTTGTCCATAAAATCGACTTTTTTATAATTTTATTTTGGCAATGTAATTATACTTGCAATGTGCAAGTTTGAGCCAAATTTCATGTGAAAATTCTTCGGGGAAACGGTTTTTAAAATTTGGCGGGAAAAGTTATGTCGCGACACAAAAAATGTTTTTTCGACCGCCATTTTGAAAGTGTTCATTTTATTTTATTTTTTTTCTGTATTTTGGTCCTATGTATATGCTATATTATTTACCAGACTTTCAACGTTAAGTTCATACCGTAAGGGTGATTTTTTTAAGGTGAAACCCCCCCCCCCTCCCTTTGGGACCAACGGGTGGGAAATACCTTGGTCACTTAAGTGTTAAAATGTTTTCGATTGACATTTCAATAGCATTAAATGGATCAACATCACTATCATGTAAACTAACATGTTTCATAGTCATAATGATCCCAATAATGAGGTCCAAAATGGTCGCCAAAATACATTTTTGGTTATCCAAAAGTGGGCCAGGGTGCAAAAAAGTAAGTAATTTTTCATCGCCCTTTTATGTATTTGTCAAACATTACCATACTCTTCACATGGTGGCAACAAAATTCAAATCAACCCACCCTTCCCATGCTAATTAGCAGAAATAAGCATTTTTGATGACGCTCTTCAAATTTGTTTTGCCCATAAAATTGTAATCGTAACTTTTTTCAAATTTTATTTCAGGAATGTATTTGTACTTACATACTGCAAATATGAGCCCAATTGTATTGAGTGAGTTTTCACATTTTTGGTTTTTTTTTTACTTGGCCGCCATTTTAAAACGATTTGTCCGATTTTTGAAATGTTTCTTTGTTTTACTTCTTTTTAAGTACTTTGCCTGTGACCAGACACTGTTGTTTGAACCCAATAGAAATAGGGATATTTTATTTCTAAGTGTTAAAATAGATGGCGCTAGTCATAAAAAGTCATTTTTATATATAGAAGGGATATGCTGGTGTGTACTACCGAAATTAGATATGCAAATGAAGCATCTGACGTCAAGAAAATTTTATTTATCATTTTAAGCCAAAATCTTCACAGATCAAACAACATAATCGATAATCAAAAATAATCTATAATTTGAAATATGTATAGCGCCCTCATTTTTGCACAAATCTGAATTTACAAAAAATACCAATAAATGTGCTCAAAATTAACAAAATTTCAACCAAAATGAAGTAAAATTTTGTGAATGGGTTCAAAACTTTATTTTGCAACACATTTCAGTTATTTTTACTGCTTTTTCAATTTTAGAAGAAGAAAAAATAGAATTTATGGTTAAAAATGAATAAATGTCCACTTCAAACAACAACTTCAAACAACTTAAGTGTTAAACAAGGGCATATTTAATTAAATTGTATTATTCAGTAGTGCCATTTTCAAAATGCATATTTTGCTATCATTTTGGTGATTTGCATGCCATTTTGGATCTTATCATGGATACCATTTTGGAGAAAGGTTTCTGCTGTATAACCCTATGAAGTCCGATTTCATTGTCAGTTAGATTACAGTATTATATGTTTAGATGCAATCTTAATGTCACTCTTACCAATTTAGAAATTGTATTTTGGCAGCCGTTTTGGACCTTGGTATGGGTGCCATTTGAATTTTCAATATGTTAATAACACAATTTGAGTAGAATTGAATCTGTTGTTATGCTCAAAGCCTGCTATTTTTATTGATTATTTTGGATATTATATTATTTTAATTTTGAAAGACCACGGGCAAGTTTATATGGATGCATGCAATTGGTTATATCTGTTTTGCATTAGTACTGATCAGATTAAATAATCAATGTTTTTCTGCTTTATGTGTTGAAGGAAGTTGCATTCAGAACTCGTCTTGGGATGAGCTTCGGAGTTCTGCATTTACACCAACAATGTTTGTTGCAGATCTCTCGGTGCTATTTTCTTTATTCCTGTTCAAAACAGTACAATAGGGCTAGAGGTGAAACGGTTTTTTAATTCTCTTTAGTCTGTGTAGGCGGTACACGTGCATTAAGAAAGTCATTCCTCCAATCTCTCTGAATGGTGATTCCAAAGTAACGTTTGTGACCGAAAAATTGAAAAATTTCACCTTTAAATAGCCACAGAACCTAGCATAAACATTATATCAACATGTTTGTTGTTGGTAATGGTGCTAACTGGTGGGATCAAGACATGCAGGTGTTTAAAGATTAAGATAATTGTCAAAATACTGATTAAAGTTCATGTAACGTTCGGTAACGTTTGTGACATCGCACGGAAATGTTTTTTTTTTGTGCTCCAAATGACTTCAAAGTAAAACTTCTGTGACATGTTAGCGAATTTTTATTGCGCTTTTCACAGATGATGGGTAACATATTTACAAATAGTTCATTAAAGTGGTAGGAAATTCTATCGTCAGGATTTCTTTTAATGCAATGCTTTGTTTGGTAATGTCTGGTAACGTTTATGACATTTTGGTGTAACTTTTTGGTAACGTTTGTGACATTTTTTAATTAAAACATGTGCTCATTCATGCACGGATAGAAAAAAATTCAAAATTTCTGATTAGAAAATACTTTTCACGTACCGAGTAACAAACGGATGACTGAAAAAACTGCTCATATGGTCGAATAAAAAAACCCTGCTTGCTTGAATCAAAAAAGATTTAGTTTTCACTGGAATGAGCATGAACTGTCGTGTAGCTACCAGTTCTAAAATAACGTTTAGCATGTTTCTCTCGTAACTTGTGAATTACTTCATCTTCCCACCTTACAAGCTATCGTTATAAATGGAAATGACCAAACGCATGCATGCACTGCACTCTAAAAAATGAAACTTACGCTAAGTTCATGCTACTTAGAAAAATTTATTTGAGTTTCGTAAAAAATCTAATTTGCAGATATTACTCATAAGATATGCATTCTTATCACTCCAAATAACATGAAGTTATTTAAACTTGACATATTGGAGTTGCACTGACAACATGGGTCCAATAATTATGAGTACGGTGTATGAGTACGAAAATTGAGCAAGTATTACTTGAATTTATCTAGCCGCCGTTATGTTTTCATCGTATTTACTAAATAAAGCCTGTTAAAATAGTTAAGTAAACGTAAGTAAATATTATGTGTAACATGAATGAGTAACAATGACATAATGTATTTCAATACGATCAACTAAATACAAAAGTAGCATCAACAAGTACAAATATTAAGTTGACAACACCTTCATGAAGATAACAAAATGTAAAACTGATACTTATGCGTACACCAAACTCAAATCAGTTAAGTTAAAAGAAGTAGAGAAAATTGTAGTATATGTAGCCTACAAATAAATCTTGAGTTATAGTAAAAAGGACACTAAAAGAAGCCAAATTCATATTTTTTTACGTTTATCTGGTCAAATATGATTTAATATACACAAGAATATACACAAGAAGGTCCAATACATTCATTGGGTAGTTTTTATACAATGTTATGATGAGTTACTATGGAACATTTACATTTCACATATAAATTTATGTTCTGCTCTTTTGAGAATGTGAATGGCTCTGTGGCGAATACGGCAAAGCATCAGACTCTTGATCCAGAGACCCAGGTTCGATTTCAGGTAGGTACAAAGGTAAGTTTTCTCATGTCTGTAAATGTAATTAAAAATTAGTAAGGAACCAATCGAGAAATCTCCTCCTCAAGAAAAAGTGAAATTGATTCATTTTTTTTTTTTAATTTCAATTAATTTGTTGTAAGTCAAGCCCAATTTAAGCATTTTATTTATGTGGAATCTACTGACGCTATTCAGTTAAGTGAACGTTTTACTAAATTGAGTTTATAAGATGCAATTTATCGGCAATATTATGTGTTTGTAACTCAAATAAAAAGAGTTATCTTAAACCGTGTCAATTAAGTACAACATACGTAAATAAATGCTTGTTGCACCTACTTAATAAAATCAAGGCAACCATGTTGCACAGATTTTTTAAAGTAAATTCAACAAATTATTTTTTAGAGTTTTTGGGGCGCGTACCCATCAAAAAGTAAAAATATAGGCCCTAAGACTCCATGAACTAAGAAACAAATTATGGCAGGGTTAATACGAAAGGCTCATTCTCCGATAAAGCGTAATATTCGTATTTCTGACATATGTTTCTTGTTTAAATTTGTCAAGCCAATTATAAATCATTTTAGTTGTTTAGTTTATAGAAAAGAGTCACATTAGTAGCATGCAATAAATTAGAAGTTGAAACATGTCGGTAAATAGCAAAATACATTAATCGAAAAAATGCATACCCTTGTTTTACACATGTCGCCAGTCATGTTTCGTTCTGACACAGTGCAGCCCCCACTCTTTTCACACGCATGCGGGTCACATACAACGTATACATTTTAAAAGACCGAGTTAAGCTCTAATTGAAAAATATAAAACTTTGTAACATCGAGTCATTATTATATTACAAGAGCCTTCTTATTGCATGTCGTCAATACTGCCAACAGATACGTTAACATGTTTTCAAATGGTCAAGAAACTGTAGAAATGAGGTAGATGGATGTTACCAAATGTGTTTTTTTAAAGTAAAAATTTGCAAGCATATTAATGTCAATTGTCATTTTTGGCCATTTTAGTCCTATTTTTGGAAATACTTCAAAAAGTAAGGCAAAAATCAAACATTTGAGAAATGCGTTCCTAGACATGTGTTTCTAGATTCTAAAAAGCATTAGAGGTCCAACTTATATTTTTCCAAAATTTAGTTAGGTTGAATACAAATATAGTGGTCCAAGAACAAGGGTTTGTTGGACCTTGGTCTAAAATCATACATTTTGGTCCAAAACTGACCTAAATATCTGCATGAAAATCAACATCTAGAAATGTATACTTTTATATGGATTTATTTATTTGTCATCGGTTGCTGATTTACAAAGCGTAAAATATTTCAGAAAATGAGGGGTTAACTGTGATCTTAATATAGACCTATTCAACATTTAATATAACGTCTATATTATCATTATATTAAACTTTGCTAATTTCTTTACACAGATCTGGTGAGTGAGTGGCACTATTCATTCTGGCCGAATGAATCGACTATTACTCCTCCCCCACAATGTGGCGACCGCATAGAAATATCTCCTATTACGCGGCTGTGGGGTGGCTGTCAGTGGGGAATGCTTCTAGAACGGGATACTGTAATGATATTTTGTGACGACAAAAAATCGAATTCGGTCGTAGGCAAAAAATTGAAGATCAAAATGGTACCAATATCTGAATTATGCAGATGGAATTTTACCAGAATCAACAACGAGGATGATGCCAGGTTTGATTTGAAAGAACATAATGTTCCTGAAAAGCAAGTTATTTGGTTGAGATACAAAGAATTTATTGAAACATGGCAACAACATATGAATACAGACACAAATCACAATGAAGCATTTTTAAATTTTTGTCGATATGGTAATCAGTTTAGTCATCAGGCGAGAGTTTATCCAGCAAACTATCCTAAAAAGCAGGATGAAAGTCGTGATTGTATTGTGATGTAGTTTAGACACTTACTAGAGACTGTAACACTGTGTTGATCCAAAATGTGAAAAGACATGATGTTGCATCTTCATCAATATCTCAAGATTGGAACATCGCATGACTTTTTTCCCCCATACCTTCGTATGTGGTACCAAAATCATGAAAATCGGCCAAGGCGTTACGTAATTATGACGTCACAAGTATTAAATCGAAGTTTTGCTGTAAAAGTTCTAAATATCGGAATTTTGTCGGGTTTGTTGCTTATACAGAAGGGAAATATTGTTTCTAATATGTTCTGTAAGTTTTAAGTGAATACCATGCTGATATTTTTCAAAATGGCGACTTAAAATTTTCTCAGGTGGCAACCACCTCCCCTACCTTCCGACTTTGACGAGGTACCCTGACCCCTCTGAACATGCTGAAGGTGGTACCAGTAGATAGGTATCAATCCTCTCTTTCCATTGATACCAAATTCAAGGTCATCCATAAATGTATGACGTCATAATTACCAAAATGTTGAAAATCGGCATTTGTACGGAAAATATAGGCAAAAATCAAAATTTTCTTTAAAATAGTGGCGTAGCCAGGCCTTTCTCCAAGGGTGGGCAAACCACCCAAGATTTCTCCAAAGGATTTTATCGAGCGCCTTTACAGGGGTTCTAAGGGGCCGACTCGGTCGGTTTTTTCAAGAAAAACCGCCAAATATTGTGCTTGATAAAGTTTTCAATCTAATTTTTAGCAATTTTCAGCTCTGATTTTTCTCCTAGGTCTTCAAAATTTCTCCAAAAAATTTCTGAGGTGGGCAAATCGCCCACCTTGCCCACCCCTGGCTACACTCTTACTTTAAAATCGTAGGAATATCCGATTTTCGTGCGATTTTTTGCTAAATATTGTACCCCCCCCCCCCCTGACTTCCGAACTTTGAACGGACACTTTCTTTTTTTACCCCCCTGAAGGTGGTAGCTGGTGATAAGGTCGATTTTTTTTACTAGAATTAGCGCAAAGGATGAACTTAGAGGTACACCAAGTCACCTTGCGCTGCTGCGCTGAAAATTTGAGCTCAATAACATGCAAATATTTTGTAAATGTTTGCGAAGTGACAAACCCCGCCTTAAATTTCTACGGGCTCCCATTTTTGGTCAATTGCACATACTCATTCCTTTTGGGTTTTATGCAGCATTCAAAATACCCGGTATACTGATGTATTATGTTATATTTTGTATTGCTCCATAAGAACACTCCACAATATACGAGGGTGATACATAAAAATTAAAAAAAAAATCCCATCGGATACCATGACACACAGTGAATTAAATTTCAAGACATAAAACCCCGGGGTGCGCAGCAGAGAGCTGTACAGATGCACTCTCACTCTTGAATATTATCATAAACTGTAACTATAACAACAGCGTAGTTTTTGATGCATAAAAGGTGCCTTATTGTAGAGGTCCAAAAGCAACACTTTAATGTGTCAAATTAAGATGTATCTGGGCTATTGATTATTAACCCTCGTCCACCTAAGGGGTGGGGGTGGCGTACCCCACCCTAACGGATCGTCGCCGATTGCTCCAAAACGCAAAACAAAGTGACCCCGGGCATTTAAGTAATTGTTTTTACATCATTTGCAGTCGGGGGTACCACCTTAGGTGGGGGTAGGGGTAAGCCGTCAAAATCCGTGGGTAGGGGAGGGGGGTAACCCCCCCTCCCTATATAAAAAGTCGCCATTTTGAAAAATAGCTGCATGCTAACAAGCTTACACTTACAGAACATGTTAGAACTTCCATTTTCTTTATTAATTAGCAAAAAAAAACGATGAAAATCCGATGTTTAGAGCTTTTATAGCGAAATTTTGATTTTTTTTTTTCAATTTTCGCTGATAATCAGATTTCGGCGAAATTTTCCGACCTAAAGTACTTTATGACGTCATAATTACGTACCGCCTTGACCAATTTTCATAATTTTGGTTCAATAGAAGGAGGAGACCCTACCCTATACTATGCTATAAAACAACCACACTTTTAACACGTCAGGGGGGGGGGGGGGGTGACGACGTGGTAGAAAATACGTTGGGTGGACGAGGGTTTAAACATCTGACGATGTAAAAGTAAAACGGAATTTAAATTCTTCTTATATTCACCATCAACAAGTTGACGAAATAATATCCAGACCTGAAACTGAATCTTCAAAAAAAAAAAGAACTGAAAACCGTCAAAGTATGCACCAATGTGCCTAAATTTGGCTAATTTATCAAGAAAATGAGCTGAAAAGTGTAATAAAAAGAGCTAAAATCAGCTGAAAAGCTGAAATGTTTCGGCCCTGAATATCAATCACGTTTGATTGGTAAGTTCAAAGATAAGGGGCTGCTTCTTATAAAATACCATTAAATACAATAGACTGGGCAGTAAATGGCAAAAGGTTAAAAATAAACGCAATAAAAATGACTCTTAGTGAAGATGAGTTTGTATTCTTGTCACTAGTAATTATTGCTATTTAAATAAAAAATGATAATTTGAAGGACAAATCAGGACCACTTTTTTGTTTAACCTATGTATAAAGCAAAATTTATATTACTCTTTCAATATGCATCATTGTAAGTGAAATTCTATGGTTTTTGATTACATGGTTATGGGGTGTTTTGATTTGAATCTGTATCACAACAATCACAAAATAGTTATCATAACAAATGTGTAACTTTCTTGCATATATAATGACTTACATTGTTACAAGTCAGAACACTTCTGTTAAAACTATTAAAATTATCACTGTTAAAATAATACCCTTAAACCATTTATCAATTTTGTTAACGTAATACATGATTAACCCTTGTCATACAACGTATTTTTGTAACGTTTGTTATCAACGGGGGTGGTGGTTACCAATTACCAATGGAAATTGGAGTGCTACAAGTTGCTTTGCTTTATACATAGTATAGGGTAGGGTCTCCTCTATCCATTGATACCAAAATCATGAAAATCGGCAAAGGCGTTACGTAAATATGACGTCTTAAGTACTTCCGAGTCGGAAAAATCACGATTTTGGGCAAAAGTGGCTACCCGGAAACAAAAATGCCAAAAGGCTGTAAAAGTTCGAAGTATCGGAATTCGGCCGGGTTTTTGGTTATAAAGAAGGGAAATGGTGTTTCTAATATGTTCTGTAAGCTTTAGGTGAATACCATGCTGATATTTTTCAAAATGGCGACTTAAAATTTTCTCAGGTGGCAACCACCTCCCCTTACCTTCGGACTTTGACGAGGTACCCTGACCCCTCTGAAGGTGGTACCTACGATTTTTTTTCCGCTAAAATGACTGCAAAGGATGAACTTACAACTACTCAAAACCCCTAGGTCATATTCGTTTGCTTTTTATGCGACAGGGAATCATCCGTTAACTTACAACTACTCAAAACCCCTAGAGTAATTACTCCACATTTGAAAAGCATATATTAATATGATTTAATCTTTTGGCAACTATTTTTAATATTTTCTATTTGCTCGTTGCATTAATATTCGGACAAGCTGTATCAAACTTTCACTTTTACTACTGTCTGCGCATTTTGCGTCAATCAATTAGAGTAAAGTTTGTTTTCCAAGGAAAAAGAAGCCTGTCCAACCGGGGCTCGATCCATCAATCATCAATGTTTTACGAGTCAAGCGTCCTACTCGGTCATGATCCCTTCGCAAATGGACCGCGTTACAGCATTCCCCGTTCAATGAGTCGGGAGGTTGCGAGATTTACCTTTCCTTTGTAAGAAATTTTACGCTGCGATATTGAATCGACCGTTCACTTGATGTTTAACATGAATATTAATGAGTCTGAAAATATGTTTAAAAGCCCTATAAAATCGAAAATATAGTCCTGGAAGAAAAAAAATGTTGCACATTTATGTATAAACACTGTGTAAATATAATGCAATTAGATTTACCGAAGTATGTGTGACATTTCGTGCAATTATACTGGAAAAAATATTTCATGCCATACACCTTCAAAATTGGCTGGTGATTGTCTTGAAAAATATCAATTCAATCTAAAATATACATTTATGCCGATACGTTTATAGCAAATTTTAAACATTTTTCTTCAAGTCCTGTAAAAATCTTGCGTTAAAGTATGCTAAAACAAAATTGATGTAATGGTCCCTTTGTTTAACCCTTGACACTGATTGAAAAATCCACGCGTGCAAAACTGAATGTTCCATACTATTGCGTATGCATAACCAATTACTTGAATAGAATGAATATAATCTTGAATTGTTTTCGTGAACATTGTCAGTTCTCTGATCTAGCAGTTATAGATCTCGCCTCTTATTCTCAAGACCGTGGGTTTGAGTCCCGCCCCAGTCGTTTTTATAAATTTCGTTCCTTTTTTTTTTTTTTTTTTTTTTTTTGCGAAGCGTGTTGATTTTTCTTCAATTTTTAACTTTTAACTGTCGAATTTCTGATATAATTTTTATTGAAAAAACAAACAAAAAGGTTTCTTTTCAGCCAGTATGTCTTATTCATTACATTTCACATGAAATTAATTATTTTTCAAACTTTACAGGCCTTTCAGGCAAAATATATATTTTAAATTCCATCAATCTGTGTTTTCATATTTTTACTAGCATATTCGACCCAATTCAAGACTTTTTATCTTCTAAACCAAAATTGATGTAAGGCTTCAAATATGTTTGGTAAAGAAGTCTCAAAATCGTTGATTTTTTTTTATAGAAAATGCCATATAATGCTTTTGTTTTATCAACAGCAAAAATATTCACATGCATAGTATTGGAAAAACTCCAAATTTTCATACCCCTGTTTCAAATTTGCATTTCTTTCACCAAAGTCAGCCTTTTCAGCAGGTCACGTTTAAAGAACAAAATCTCGCGACCATTTTATTTCTCGCTTGGCTTTCAAAATTCGCATAATGAGGTCGTTAACTTGGGTGACTGCGTTTTACATTCTTTCCAAATCTCCCCTATAAATGTTACATGCATATAGCTCATTAACCATGTTTAACAAACAAGTTTATTAACATGACCAGTCACAAATTACGCTGTATAGAATATACAGGATACAAATTCTAATTTATTGACCCGTATACCTAGTATGTTAAAACATAAATTACATAAAGGTTGTCACATTGAAGTGAAAGCCAAGCTGACAAGGAGTGAAATATGTTACTTATGTAAGGATAACGTTTGTGTCTTCAAAGAGATTTACCCAGGTATAGCTAGACGTGTTTGCAGGATTAAGTTTACTGACGTGATTTTCAATAGTAAACTTCCAATACATTTGCAATTAAATGAATTTACAGGAGTTAAGATATGTTCATTTTTTCAACAAATCAAATCAAATCAAAGACTAAGGCATAATATCTCAGCTTATACCCGTGATGTGGAAGAATTTATTATTTCTTGCAGAGGACTAAACAATGACGAATAATACTGATAATCCAAACGTCTTGGTCTCGGATACATTGATTTTTTTTTGTAATGGGCGAAAGGTAGGTACAGGCACCTGACACTTTAGTACTTCAAGCCATAGTTTTGTCATTTTTGTATTAAAATAATAGTTCATCTTATATACCTCATATAGTTTCCTGTCCACTGATTGGTTTAAAGTGAGGGCCTGGATTTAACTAGGCCCTATAAACTTACTATGCTCGGGGCATATTTTCACTACGGGCCCGCTCAATGTTTTTTGCGTCGTGTAACTCGAGTTTCATGTGCGCAACTTTAAGCATTCATGGTCAAACACGCGCTGCAGTGCGTAAGCTAGTTGTCTTGTGCGCACAATACGACGCGGTTAGCACTGAGTGCTAAAATGATTCCTTTAACCAACCCTGATCTATTTCACTCGGCTACGCCTCGTGAAATAGAAAAGTCCAAATTTGACCTCATGATGTATTTTGTACTATTGCACTCTCAGGCATTCAATATTTGTATACCATGCCCCTCAAAGCAGTCAATATTTGTATAATAACAAATCCAGAAATAGTTGGAAACTGACATTGACGGCTTTAAAGGCCGAATTTCATGGTTGACTCTTATATTCAGGACTGTTTTCGTTTTTCTTGGTTGGACGATGAACACCAATAAAGAGCAAACTCCTATCAAGAAGAGGTTAAAAACGTCACTAATAATAATCCTGAAATTAAAAAAAAAATCATTCTGTTCCATTCTTGAGATATTGATGAAGATGCAACAGGGTCATTCCAAAGTAACGTTTGTGACCAAAATAATGATTTTTTTCAACTTAAATCGGCTATAACGCCTGGAATACACAAGCTATGAAAATA
>JXSR01S002122.1:0-13338 GCA_000969725.1 Ophiothrix spiculata
GTTCATTGGGGTTCCGTTCTAAAATATTTTTTGCAACAACCACCCCCTCCTTTCGGAGAACGTGTTACAAAAAAAAAGCTTAAGAGAACAAGCGTTAAGGGTAAATGACCTATGCATCCGCCCAGGAAAATGTGAATCCTAACTAATTTTAAACATGAAAAGATAAATAGTTTCCACTTCATTTGCGGGGATTATGGCAGGGGTTAGTCATGCATTACCATGATAACGAAACGAGAGATCTACCACTGAGCTATCAAGGCAGCAATGAGATCGTGAAAGAAAATCTAAAACATAAATAATATATAAGCATGCCGTATTTTTCTTTTGTAATTTTTGCCTCAATGGAATGCTCAATTTGTAAGTAAATTATGCGAATACGTATATCAGACAAAATGTAGATAATGTAGATACTAAAAACAAGCAATTCACAGCTCGAACAGGCCAATCTCAGAGTCGTAATTCATTATCATTCAAAATCAGCACCATATATCTATAAAATATTATTTGTAATTCAATAAGAAATATCAAGCCTAAAATCTGTCAATATTTGAAAAGCATTGAATGGTTCGAACATCATGAAATTATGTTCACGTCATTTTGACCTTGATAATGGACGTGAAATCACTAGTAAAGATTTATGTATAAACAAAAGACTCTATTTCATATGTACGCCAAAAATATTGATATTCTGATATGTGTAAGTAGGTAAAAGCCTGCAGTAAAGATGACGTTCAGCCGAGCAAGACCAATTTAGGGACTGTAGCCTTAAGAACCAAATATTGTTAAATAATTTTTTAATGATTTAAATGTTTTATTTCTGATTTTTTTTTTCGTGACCTTTTGACTTCTGCTAATTAGCACACTACAGGTCAAAATGGTCCAAAACAAATATATTCGGAAAGTACACATTACACCTAACATTTTGGTATATAACTTATTTGTATTCAATGAAAGTAAGTGTAGTTATGATAACAAGTATCTTATTAACTATTTTTGATGCGTTGTCCTCCTTAAGGTTTTTTATAGCGTACAATGATCTCGTACACATAATGCACACATAAGGAGCGCAAAACTAAAATGTAACTCATACAAAGTTATATATTTGACCATGCATCTGTTTTGTTTAGCACCGTATGCTGTTTGATTTGCTATGGAGAAAATTGTGTGCGTCGAGTGTTGTGGTGGCTATTGGGATAGAAATACGGAATTTGCATAATTGCATTAGTTACATGTTCTGTTACAGTAAAACTGTAAGGCTGAAAACATAGTCGACCTCCAAATAAAATTTTCGCTACCAAACATTTGGTCGTGACGGCACCAAATATTTGCCATCGAACTAAAGTATCTGAACCTGTAACAAACATTTGGTGCAATGTATATGGCAATACAATACATGTGCAATCTAGCGCGAAATTTTATTTGGTCTCAACTCGGTGTTGAAGTTATTTTATGTGGAGTGACTCGTCATTTTGACGTCACGACCAAATGTTTAGCGGAAAAAAAAGTTTTAGCCAAAGTGTAATGTTTTGTGATGTTTCATATAAATACATCATTAATAACAACCACGATACCCCCGAGTCTTTGTGTTCAAAATAAGTAGGCAATTGCGTAGTGTAGTTTAGTATAGTTTTATTTGAATTAAATTTTAACAGTGACATTTTTTTCTACCTGATTGTGCATTCATAAACAAAAATAAAAAAGTTAACCCTTGTTCTCCTAAGCTATTTTTGTAACACGTTCTCCGAAGGGGGGGGGGGGATTCCCCTAATATTTTGTAACGGAACCGCCTATGAACTTGATTTTGCTATTAATAGATAGTTTGGACTCTCCTCTATCCAACGACATAAAAATCGGCCAAGGCGTTTCGGCCAATTATGACGTCATAAAATATTTTCGGATTGGCCACCAAAATCAAAATGTTGCTATAAAAGTTCTAAATAACGGATTTTCGTCGGATTTTTTGCTTATTAAGAAGGGAAATGATTGTTTAAACATGTTTTGTAAGTTTGAATCTTATAGCATGCATAAATATTTCAAAATGGCGACTTTAAAATTTCAGGGATTTCACCAACCCCCCTACACCCCAACGTTGACGGCCTACCCTAACCCCATCTTAGGTGCTACCCCCTAGTTATTTCATCAAAATGACCGCAAACGATAAAAAGAGATTACTCAAATACCTGGTGCCGGTTGCTTTTGCGTTTTTATGAAGCAAGGGAAAACCTATGGGGGTGGGGTGGGGGGGGGTTGCAACAACGACACCCCCCCCCCCCCCTTCTGAAAATAAGGGTTAACCAAATATTATTATTATTTTTTACAAAATTGTACAGATTAAAACATTTAAGATACACAAATACAATTAGAGTCCATTTCGGGTGAGAACGTTTTATCACAAATAAAAAAGGCAATCCGCGATTTTTTTGATCAGTTAAGAAGGAAAGTATGTTTAGGGGATATCTGATAAAAGATCGATGCTTGTTGACCATGAAGATTATAACTTTAAGAATTCCTATCAAAAAATAAGATCTATGTTTCATCTATCACAAACACATTTCCCAACATTAAGAATTATTTAATATCAACGTTATTATGGTATATCCCTGAAATTCGGAAAACCACGAACAACTGATGATGATGATGATGATAATAATACTGATGAAGGTGACTTATGCTTTTCTGTGTCAGGCAAAATGTACCTAGAAAAAGATTATGAAAACGAACATTGATAATCCAATTACAGTATTTCCAATGCTGATAGCATCATCGAGGGAATTTCGTAGCTAGCCAATACACCTACCACTTATTGCTCTGATCCTTTGGTAAGTCGTTTACTCCGTTATAATGGGAATGTCTTGTTTTATCTCAATTAAAGTAATAAAATACGAAGCTTTTAATACTCTTGAGAAACCTGTTGACGGCGAAAACGTCTTTTTTACCTTAATACAGATACTTTTTATCTGACAAACACTTAATGCATTAAATAGGGCGTTTTACATTTTCCTTTATACAAATGCATAGGAGTAATAATAGTATCAAACTATATAATATATTTTTCATCTTGTATAAATAGAAGAGCATTGCTGTCTTGAGGAAATTTATATTTCAGGTATGATTTTGCATTTTGAACCCAATCTATTATAGAATTTTGAAAAACGGCATAATACTGGGTAAAATTCAACGGACACCGATCGAAAACCGGCTGGTGACAGACTGGTGTCCTGATGGTGTCTGTGCGGCTTGCTTTTGATGTGTTCAGTTATGGTCCTAATAACATCCGGCGTCCGACCGGTAACCGATCGGGCATCGCAAGCATCCCCCGGTGTTATACCGATGGCATACTGGCGTTGCGGCTTCCTTCCGATTACCAGACACTGGTCGGCTTATGGTGACCAGAGAATAAGTCACCTTGATTTAATTCTCTAAAATTTAAGTTTTTAACATTGTGGTTTGCTTGCCTTGAAACCTTTATCCCTTAGTCGATCTAAATAATAAAGATTTTCTAAAAATAGTAAATTTGTAGTGTTTTCACCACCTCTGTGATACTTGAATTACTAATAATATTCGTATGAACACATTTTGGTTTTTGAAAAGGAGAATATATTATCATTTGATATCTCCTAGGAGAGATTCTTGTTATTTGAAGTACGATTTGTTTTGTTAATTGCGTTTTGTACACGGCAAAACTGTTATTCCAATTGTGTTATGATATTGTCACTGTATGTATTAAGGTGCCAAATGAACAAAAATATTGTGAATCTTTTACAAGAATATCTTAAATCCACCATAACGTTTTGTAAAAATAATTCATTCCAAGGAGTGTTTATTATATGTGTGAAATTGACCACATCCGCGAAAAAAATGCGTTTCAACAAAGAAAGCGGATATGGGGTCGATACATTTCGAATCAAACGATCGATTTTAACGTTGACATATCCAGATATCTTGGTCTCTGTCATATATTTTTAACGTATGGGGCATATCATAAAAAAAGAAATGTTTAAAAGTATTCAAAAAATATTTCAGCCTTAAGTTTGATCTGGGACCATAAAACCTGTACATGTATTTATTTTAAGTTACTACCAACACAAAATACGGTATGGATTTCAATTTCAAATGTATTTGTAAGTATGCAATGACTGTATAGGACTGTGGGACAAATGATACCTCTGGAGTAAGAACTAACTTAGCAACTGTACTTTACTTAAAGACAAACTTATTTCCGTTGTATTTTACAAGCTTTCGCACTCTTTAAGGTTCTAACATTAATACTCTTTGGCAAATTTTCCTTTTTTAATAACAGCTTGATAAACCAAATTTTCGAGAAGTGATTGCTTTGCGCTATTAGTAATTTAGATACAACGACAAGGAATTGAGGACCCTAGAACCAAAAGGGGGTTAAGTCACATTGAGTACAAACTGAGAAAACAGTTGTTTTGTCTTGAATGGTATCGCTGTATCTCGCATTGACTCTTACGCATGCTCTGATCATCAAATTACTACAAAACTTGTACAGAATGTAGAAATGAGAATTTTGTGATTTAACCCCCTTTTAGTTCTAGGGTCCTCAATTTGTAAATGTTTGTCCAGATGCTACGCATTGTCCCAATCTCTAGGCAGCTGATATTGCAAGTGCAATAATATTGCGAACAATAGTGTTTTATCAGAGTGTATTAATGTAATCAATGCTATATAATAATGAAACGTTCCATAGAGATTATGGTCCGAATAAAAGGAGGCTGAGATAATGCTGTATCACTTCAGAGCTTCACCCCTCTGAAAATTGCCATTTTAGTAACTTAAGGCCCATATTTTTATCAAGAGATCTTCAAGTAAATGTTTATTTGTGACCAGACATATAAAATAAGGTACCCTAAGGTCGGCATAATTTATTACGTGATTGAAGCTGACTATAGTTAAAAATCGTTTCCAAGATCAAATTTCTAATTTATCAGGAACGTTACCTTTGAAGTGTAATCTATCATATTAATCAGGTTACAGAATCTAAAATATCAAAACGTGTTATGATAAAAATCAAGATAAAAATCCTTGTTCCATCCCAGTTTTACTCAGTACAAACACTTTAAACTCGATTTTCCAAGAAGTATAGTTTTCAGAAAAAGCCCGATGCCTTTTAATAAAATGGACGTAACTTTGAACCAAACTTTCAAATTATAGCCAATTTACTTATTTTGAGCTTAAAATCTCTGCTTACAGACAAGACCAACATATCAGTGATGAATTTGGGACCCTCTTGGTCATTTGATTGAAAGTGGAGTTGTTTTGGGCAATAGAATCATAGAATCACCGTGACTTCAAGTAAGGAGTCACGTGAACTCCTTTTTGGCTGTCAGTGCAAGCTGGAAAATGAAACAAAAATGCATGTGAACATTAGAAATCCAATCATGTCCATTGTTGATAGCATTGTCAATGGAATGGTTTAGCATGTCAAAATTCACATATCACTTGGTGCTTCAATGCTTTCTAAGGGGATTTACTTAAATGTAAAGAGTTGTTTTATCTCAATTAAAAGTAAGAAAAAAAGCTTTTAAAATCTTCTTTTAATACCTCTTGAGAAACCTTTTCTGACACTTTTATCTGACAAACACTCTATGCATTCGCCATGGCCATTTAACAAATGCTTAAAGGGATATAACCGTATCAAAATATACACATTTTAGTTCGTCTTCTGTTCTAGTATGGCACATTGTTCATCTTTTATTAAGTTGTAGAATATTGTCCTTTTTGTAGTTTTGTAATTTGTAAAGATACCACTATAATTGTACATGTATGTAGTTTTACTCAACAGTCTACAATCGGCTTATGTGATGAGGGGCATCATCATTCTTAGTTCAAATGCAATGAAAACTCATTGGACAACGATGACTTGTGGAACAAAACCATCAGCAAACAAACAAGCTATCATAAGATCGAGTGGCGTAACAATCAT
Organism: Ophiothrix spiculata; assembly: GCA_000969725.1. NCBI lineage: Eukaryota > Metazoa > Echinodermata > Ophiuroidea > Amphilepidida > Ophiotrichidae > Ophiothrix > Ophiothrix spiculata. Next base: position 5,948 of record JXSR01S002122.1, read on the forward strand.
CATGTTAAAGGTGTGTCAGAAACGGTTTCCCTATCTCTGAACCACGCTAGTATCAAAACCTTCTACTCATAGTCACCAAAACCAAGAGACACCTAAGTCAACCTTATGATCTTTGTCCCGTGTTGGTACTTCATGTTTTATACTTTCCGTACTTCGTAAACTAAACGTCAATTATGGCAAACAAAATATCTGACCATAAAAGTCACAAGACAAAGGAAGATAGGAGGATCGGCATTGCCTGGACATGCTTGCAAATATGGTCTTGTTTTAGACTATTCCAAGAGTATGATATCAGGATCAGCGAATCTCAAGCACCATCAACAGAAACGAAGGAAAGGCTATCACCCGTAGAAGGCGCCCTCTGTTTTCACACATTTCGTAAGTGTTTCCTATCAGGTCCGCATTAGTTACACTTACTTTCCGATCTCATTTACTAAGTTTATCTGTCAGTATAATGATAGAGCAATTATGGGAATTCTGTCCTCGAAATATTATATTAATCTTAATTATTTAGTGATAAGGCTTTTCTTCGGTGGGCGGGCAACATTCTATGCCTCAAAAGTAGGTTTGGATTGACATCTATAATTGTCAGAAGTGAAGAATAACGTTTTCCACAACAACAAAGTTTATTATTCAAAAAGATGTGTACATTTATATCAATAAGCATTGTGCATACAGCTCTTTTCAGAGCCACTTAGTTTTCACAGACAAGGTTTGTTATGTGAATCCGATAGATAAAGGGTGGTTTAGAGTACAAGACTGTTTTCATGTCAACCCGTAGGCTATATTTTTCATTGTTTGTCCAGAAGAAATCAGAGTTACTCCTTGCGAAGTTTGTTAACTCTAAACTGTTCCGACGGTTACCCCATAAAAATGAAATATAATGAATTCCTCAAGTTCAACCCTTTTAATAATCTACAATAATTACTTTAGATATATTTTTAGGTAGTAATTATATTTATCAACTTTGAGCTTTTTTGCGTTCTTTATATAGCTGAAGATTTGGCACAGTTAAGATAAAGATATAGATACGTTTGTCCTTGCACTCTTTTATCTGCTGTCAAATCATTTTTGAAAGGCGTGAACCGATTTAATTACTAGTATACCTACCTGCGATAAGATTAGAGTCAATACATCAAAAAGATGATACTTCTTAAGCGAGGGTATTGTCATTGAGCAATACAGAAACTTTGTGAAAAGTTCTTCAGGTGTCGGGAAGTAAGAAGCAGATCGAGTTTCATTTCAGTGTAGCAAGCTGACAGGTAATTTGATATTTCAAGAACACCTTAATACTTCCTTCAAGTATATCAAAATTTGAAAGAAATCTTCTCAAATGCAATATAGCAATTTTCTGGTTCGTATGCATCTGCGTAGGATAGTTTTATTAGTTAATTCTAGACAGCTTTGTTTAGTAGCCTTAAACTACTTTATAAGATAAAGATTTTTACGAAACAGAAAACTGAACCAGAAAGTATTAAGCGACATTTAATTTGCATTTAAATGAATTAAAGATTTACTAAAAGTTTGGCCATTATATGATCCAAAGTGGCTGCCAAAAATTTGCATCAATATTGGTGGTCATACTGAATCAAATGAGGTCAAAGGTAATGTAAAAACACAAAACTGTTAAAGCTCTAGGTGTCTAAGATGCTGTTCTAAAGTTTAAATGAACAACATTGATTATTTCTAGAGATAATCAAGTTCATTTGGATACATCAAATAGAGGTAAAATACCTTTGAAGTGGAGCAATTGTAGGTGATAGGATTGGAAAGGGTTAAAAGGAAATATAAAAGCACTGTTTGAAAGCATTAAGTGCTTGTCAGAATGTCAGAATTAACAGTGTCAAATGGGTATAGGGATTAAGCGCGTTTTATTTGATGTAAAATCTTAACGCATTTTGATAAATGTAAGTTAACTCCTAAGAACGTTAGGATTTTAAGTGAGCAGAATTGAATAATAATTTATGTGAACTGTCCAGGATATTATTTTTCAATATTTAGTTTCTGATGTTACGTGCTATATTTTATCAATGGCATAAAAAGACACAGACCTCATGTGTTTTTATCCTGTATGAGATACGGGACTGAACTTGAAGTAAAATATTGCTCCTTAGCAAAGTTCAACATTGTAAATATAGCGCATAACGGTGAACCCATACAATTAAAAATATGATGAATACCTTTCGTGGAACTCTTGACATAATCTAAAATGATTGCTTAGATATGTTGGTATATAGGTATTAATTATTTTTTTTCCCAACTTTGAGCTTTTACTGTTTTACGTAGCCAGAGAAAAATGACAGAAGTAGGATAAAGCCTTTCATGTGAACATACAGATACACCATCGCACTCTTATATCTCAATTACCTAATGTATACTACTTTCAAAACATTTTTGAAATGCGTGAAACGGTTTAATTATACCTTACTTAAAGCAACGAAGAAAGATTAGAAACAAGACATCAAAAACACAGTACGTTTTTAAGCAAGGTTATTGTCAAAGATCAATACAGAAACTTTGTGTGAAAAATGCTTCAAGTGGTGGGAAGATCGAGTTTCATTTCAGTGTAGCTAGCTGACAGGTAATGTGAAGTATGAAGGTGTTCCTCTAAGTATGTTAAAATTTGAAAGAAATCTTCACAGAGGCAATACAGCAGTTTACTGGTTCATAGACGTCTACGTATTATTCAAATTTAGACAATATACACTGGATATTAGGACATTTTTACATAATTTCCGATGTCCAAATTATACTTAATATTTAAGGCACTGCGGGGAAAACCGAATACCCGAATTTCCCCGGACCGGACCGGACCGGATCGAAACCGGGGTCGGGAATAATTTAGAGCTATTTTAAGGTTCGGGCCAGTTCGGGTAGAATATAACCGACCAGGTCGGGGAAAATTTACTCGGGTCGGGGACAGTTTACATTTGATCCGGGAAATGCGAATATAATAGAGCAACAAATATCGTTGTGTCTTAAACAACCATTTTTAACATAAACTTTCACAGTACTTTGTGTCATTCGCTATTTTACTGTCATTTGGCTTTGTGGCTTCTTCAGTTGCTGAAGCATGTCCAGTATTTTTCATCGTTTGTTACTTCGTTTGTTTTAAGCACGAACCTCTTATTAGACGGCAGTAAATATAATTCTATTTTCGGATAGAAGCAACATTTTTTTCGGGGGCATCTTACATTATCTTGACAATTATATATACATTTTATTTTTCATTGTATCTATTAAATGTGGAAAATGCAGCGAATGATAGATCTACAAACATATTTAAATTGACACTGGAGTTAAGGAAATGTACCGATTCTGCAAACTTCATACTTTATATATACTTGTACACTCAACTTGTTACAACACCCAACAAAATCTTGGTCTGTAAAACAAGTTAATGCAATTTATGTTGTCTGTTAATTTTTAGAATTACTTTTTATTACATTACAAGTGAGTATTACTTATTGTGAGTCTTCATCATTTTGTTCTCTTCCTTAAAGATGTAGACTCCTATTTTAACATGTGTATAATTTTACTTTTACCTAATTGACCGTGGCCTATAAATTGCATTTCGGGAGGCAAAACAAAGTATGCAACTCTGTGGACATGGTAGACGAAGTATAAATAGTCATGTGTAAATGCATAAGAAATAGAAAATAGTTATACCAATTAATTTACGTTTTATACCATATCTCCAAAACTATAAAGAATTTGGAGGTGAAATTTTGGATTTATAATCAGAAAAACATGGGCTTTATACATACATACATATACATACACAAATTTCTTATAATGCGTAATATCAAGAAACCCGATCAAGGCACAGAAAACATGGCATACAAGGAAATATCAATAAAAACCCAACATACAATATTAATACAAATATGATTTCAAGAGTTTCTTAAAAATAACAGTAGATTTTGCAGTTCTGATATGCTGAGGAAGAGAGTTCCATAGGAGGGATCTGCAAATGAAAAGGCTTTTCATAGTTGGCTGAATAGTTCAAAAGAAACGTACTAACTCACTGTTTGCAATCCTACCCAATGCGCGACATACTGTGCTAAAAATCACGATGCGATTTACTAACACAGTTCCGAACATAAGGCACTGTTTGCTAAGTTGGGATCCATTTGTGTCACACCATCTATACCTAACTTCCTGCTATAACCTATTTGTGTAATTTTTAAGCCTAGATACCATTGATTGCCTTTGAATACCCTCACAATCCTGTATCTTATTTCTATATATATATTGTACACACTGATCAAACTATTTAAATATAACATTGCTAACAGCAACTTCAGATTAAGATTACAAACCAGACAATGTGATTTAATCTAGTGTATTAGTATTGATCAATGCAGAAACTTCAGGCTTCGAGTGTCGCGAAGAAAGAAACAGATCGAATTTTATCTTCTGCAGTTTAGCTAACTGACAGGTAATTTAATATTGCTAGAACACCTTCTGGCATCTGGTTTATGCTAATACTCCCAAAACTATTCTCAAAGGCAATGTATCAGTTTTCTGATTCGTAGCGATCTTTATCTTATCTAGTTTAAGGTTTGTGTTCATTGAGTATATCATAACGGGGATATTCCATGTTCCCTGCACCATGTTCCCTATCCATATACATATGACAAACTATAATAATATTTGGCATACGTTATAAGTAAAGTCTATAGATTTGACATTAGCCTTGATTATTTATGTATTTGGAATATTTTGAATATGGTTAACATTTTAACGACTTTAAGGTCAAAACTCTCTAAATGTCGATCTTATTTAAAGCTCACAAGATTATGGTCAAGATACGTATCCTGAAAATACTGTTAATGTTAGCAACAGCGATGTTTCATGCAAGCGCATGCGGAACATTGTAAGTTTCTGCTGCGTTAACACATGTATCACTTTTTAGAATTACACATTTCATGTAGCTAACATTTAGCAAATTGAGGTAAATCTCATTTCTGTTGTGTTGAATGACTGTTTAAACTATCCTTGCTGTTATTTCTACCAACACGTATGAACATTCATTCTGATATTTAGCAAAATAATTCTTTGTGTCTTGTTTGGTCAAATAAGGTGCACTTAAGGCATTTTGACTGTGAGAATTTGTCTATTTCACTGCTATTTGTTCTCTGACAAGCAGTTAATACTTTTAAACAAGCGTTTTACATGTCCTTTTAATACCAAATGACACTTATTTGTATACGCCAGTACAAGACAACCCAACTCAAAAAGCTCCCTTCTGCAACTTACAAGTTTTCAAAATATACTTAATTTTCATCATATGCATGCAAATCCCTAAAATGCTTTCACGTCACAAGAGTCATTTCTCTGTCTATATTCATTAATAGTGTCATATTTGACCTTGCGGATGATATTATTTGGGTAGAGTTACGTATAGTACATGTTGCAGAGGGGAACCAATGGAGTGGGTTTTTTCTTGTAATAGCGTATTCATTTCTTTTCCGTTACAACTTGACAGATTGAGGACTTCTTTATTAGAATGGTGTCAGCTCATTTTGTGTCAAATATCCCATTCTCCCATTTTAGTTCACAGAGTCTATGCGAATGCAATATATATGAAACGTTATCGTGCCCAATCTAAACTAATGCCCCAAAATTTGACAAAGCATAACTTGTGTTTGTGTATGACTGTATTTTGTACTACTTTCAGAACACTTTTATTCATCATATTTGTATCCATCATATTAATTTCATATAAATGTATATTTATCGTTTAAGTCATTTGTATTTACTCAAAAAAAATGCTTACATTAAAAATTAGAAATACGTTTTATCGACTTCTGTACATTCTACGATTTCATTATCAGTATTGATCTCAGCTTTCCAATACACTAAAAAATATCTGACCTTATTATATCACCCGACCCGATTGGGCAAGCTATATTCTTACTTCCCTTCTGTACATGAACATATCACTCAGAGTGTCAAATGAGATAACGACGTGTGTAATAAATAAAACAGTTTGTACCAGATAATATCTTAAACACCACATACTACAACCACTAACTAACTTTTTCTTTACCTTTGGGTTTCAATATTATAGGGGCTTAATCTTAAATTTCACTTCGAACAAATAAACTTATTTGAATCATTTATTTGCAAGTATTAAAACTATTGTGAAAGATAATGCGCATGCGCAATAAACCAGCACAGATTTTTGGAATAGATTTTATATTTAAATTTACTTAGTTTTGATATATTATCATAGGAATCGATTTAAAATTAATTGATACGTGTTCCTTATATTTTTGAAACTCTTTGTTTCGAATTTGTGTTTATGAAAGTACATTCGCGATGGTGTTCGCCTCATGTGTAAATTTACTTTTTTGCACGACAGTCGTCTACAGATCTCGTGGCCAAGTGGTTAGAGCACAATGATCGTAATCCTATGATGAAAGCCTGGCGTGGGTTCGCGACCGGCGCGTTGCAGTGATCTTTTTCTCCCATAAAAAAAAAAATTGTAAAAAAATCAACTCACAACATCACAACAAATTAAAAACAAGGTTTAAAAATAGAAACAAAGCGTGTTTCACCCCTCCGCCTGGTACAAACATTTTCTATATTTTTTATCGTTAGTGCAGAGTGTAGAGTTTTGTTATATCAACTTTCCAATAGGGATGCATCTAGGGAAAAATATATTCTGCTCTTACAGGCCCTATCTTGTTTAAAGCATCTTGAATTGATTTAGACGTGTAAAGATAATATAATACTCCGTGTTAATTCTTATTTAGATACCACTTGAGAAGTAGATGGGAAGAAAGAACATGCCTGTTCTATATACTGACAACAACTCATTGACAAGCACTCTATGTTTTTGACACGAGGCTTTTTACATTTCCTCTTAATGCCAAACGAATAAGGGGTAATAAAGATGCTGACTGGGGATTTATTTGTTTACCTGGTGAATGGACGTCTTATTAAATATATTCAGAAAGATAGATACTTACGGAGAAGATTCCTCCCAACTGCACTATGCGTTTTTTTTTTCTTTTTAGTCAAAACGTCAAGGCAAATGCACCTTTATCTAATTAAGAGCCAATCTTTATATTTGTTTACCATGGATACGGTTAGCGTCCTTTAGACATCATTAAGGTGTTTTGGTAAATGATTTATTTGTCGAGATGTCAACGGAGTAGGGACCAAAAAATTCTAAGTCACTGATAAACCTTGATTATAAATTAAATATATTTTAAAGAATTCATAATGAGAGACAAAGTAAAACAAGAAATGTCTTTAAAAAGACAACGCCTCCGGACGATAAGAAAACAAAAAATACAAGCCCACTTTAAAGCGATTTTTAAAGATTTTGATCAAAAATTATTTATAGTAAAAACATCATAAAATGGACGAATGTGACT
>JXSR01S002123.1:44565-62554 GCA_000969725.1 Ophiothrix spiculata
ATCATGGATGACTATCTCGTGATATTCACAATAATCATGATGATATAAAATGTCTTTGTCTTGTCAGGCGATTGTCTCCCCGCATAATGCATTTTTAGATGATTAAACAGTTGGTTATTTCTTCCATTTTTTCAAGTTTGTTGATATGCTAACAAGAATAAGATAGATGTGAGCACATTTCAGATACCAAGTATTGTATCTTGACAAAGGCTATCTCTGGCACTATAAAGAAGAAGTCACTGAAATGGGTGTGAACTGTGATAACTGGTGCACTTGACGGAAAAATTGAAAATTTTGAACTGTTACAGTGTTTACCATAAACATGATAAAAAAAATGACCGGAGGCCACTGAAATATAATTTTGCAGGCATAGCGTGACTAAGAAAAAATTGGGGTTGTTTTTTGAGGACTTGAGGGTGAATCAGGTGACACCGTTTAGGGGTATCAAAAACAGCAATTTGGGGACAAATTTCAAGAAATAAGGTACTTTTGCAAACATTAGTGTAAAAACAGTAGCGATAAAATCCTGATTTAGGGTATGAATAGGCGACTAGGGTATATTGTGGCTTCAGAAGCCTCCATCCTTTAGCGAGAGATTTTGAAAAACTGTGATCACGCTATGCCTGCAACATTTTATATACTTGAGTGGCCTCCCGGTAAAAATTGGCTTTATTTGGAACTACATTGATACATATAACATATGAATCAGCATATAAAAAATGTAAAAAAAAACACGTATAGGATATCTTGTACCGAAAGCGTTAATTCTGATTTTGTGGTCTACAATTCCATTTGCCCGGCCTCTCATGCAAACTTTGTTAAGCTTACATCACTTTGTCAATCTTAACCCCTTAAATTTTCCTCAAGAGTCACGTAAACATAGCGCTAGACTCTGCAAAAGGGTCACTATGTGACTTATTATTTGAATCAAGACCGATGATTCTCCTGACAAGCTAATCATTTGTTAAGTATCTAGTTAATTATCTTTTAACTTATTTACACTGGCCTCTGAAATGCATTGGCTGCTTCTTGTTTCCATTTCAGAGATATAATAACGATGCGACTCTGAGGACGATGTTGAAAAAGAAAATAGGTATATCAATTAATTTCGTTTCATGCTATATCAACCAAAGTATAAAGAATTTGGAGTTGAAATTTTGGAAATAGAACGATATGTCCTACAATTTGACCTTAAAAATGTAACTCTGAAGGATGAGAATGCAATCGGGTTCTTCACCTTTAATCTAAATATATTATACTATCATTTAAAGTTTACATTATCCAAGCATTGAATTTTAAAAATAGTATTTCATACAAATTTCATAGATAATTTATGCTACCCTGATTTCTAATTGAAGAGTGTCATAATTCAAAATACAGGGGAAGAAGGTTCTAAACTATAACCTCAAAGTTTCTTTTTTCATAGTGCATTACACCAAACATATTTCTTTAACAATTACTTGAATTTTAGCTCAAGTCAAATACTCGTATATCAACAAATGCTTGTTAAAGGTCTTTAAAACACTATGAAAAAAGGATGTTAAATTATATAGCTGCGATATAATTATGTTAATACAACTCTAAATAACTTTGTATACCAGTATAAATATGGTTTCACGTGGCACTAACATTATGTGGATAAAACTAAAATTTGGTCACCAAATATCAATAATTGAAGAAAATACTTTCTTTGAATGTAAGATATGGTTGTTATACTTTATATACATGTGTAAACTAAATAACGTGAAACTAAAACTCTATAGGCCTACATTCCTTCTAAATGTTCTAGAAGCTATTAAAATTTGCTTCAAGAAAAACAAAAACTTGTCACTAACTATATACCCCAAGTGGTATTGGTTTCTCTGATCCGTTTTATATCACCCTGTTAAATTAACCAATTTGCATTACAATATACATTCATTTCTTACAACTCTATATATGTTTTCTTTTTCAATTTGTATAATGTGTTTTGTTTTCCTAAGACCATGTGTCCATCTTAAGGCAACATAATTATAACAGTAATGGTGATGTTTTTAAAAGTGCCTTTTGCAGACATGTGTGTTTAGATAAAACATGTTTAAAGGAGGACGCTAAAAGACATAAGAAATTATTTTACTAATTGGTAAAAAATATGTTAAGCTGTATAAGCAGTGATGTGTGCGCTTGAATTTTAGCAGATTTAGAACAACATAACAACGTGTATTACTAATGTATAAGTAGGAAAAAACATGATTTTATACCAAATGTATATTTTGCGATATTTAAAATATTCGTTACCCAATATAGAAAACACGCAAATTGTGTCCAAAATTTGCGTAAAGACACTCCTCGTTTCTAAATCTAGTTAATCGTGACCGCCGCTGTCTGACATTATTTTAAAGAAAAAAGGAGTGGTGCTGTTCATAAACACGATAAAATCACCGTCAAGATGTCGCTCGCTGTACATAGCAATAGCAGAATGCCCGCCGCCTCAGTTCTGTAGTGGAATATATTTCGCCAATGTAATACGTCGTGTGTGTTTGCTATACAGTAATCATTAACCCAATGGAACGTACCTGAAAAGCATCGCATATTGTATATCTTTCAAGCAGTTGCACATGTTGTGTTAATGGATATAAACGCTGCGCACTACTACCTATATATGCGATAAGCAACGGGGTATTTTATGTGATGCTGTTTGCTTGTATTGTAATAGGAGTGTGTTGCGTTGAATTATATTCTTGATTAATGTTGAGCATATTGACTGATTTAAGTGCTGAATGGATCATTCTACTTATTTTAAAACTAGCATACAACACGTTGGTGTTATGAATATCAAAATGACCACCTAATAGGAATATATATATCGATTCAGTGTAACATTTGGCAGTGTAATGCATATATTTTATATTTATGTGTAATGTACTTAATGACCAAAATAACAGTACAACGAGGCTCAGAACACTACACACAATCTTCTTCAATATACATGACGACTATATCTTCAGATATGTTGTATCATCTTGACTAAACGTGTAAACATATTGCTCTTTACTGCGTTGGCACTTCCTTAACAATTGCATGCATGCATCAAATGGAAATATACTTCTGTGATTCACGTTACTTCCTTTACTGCAGTCCAACAAGACGTTACTTCACATAATCTGTGAATACTGACACGTATTTCATCTTGTATTATTACTCTTTGTAGATCCCACTTCTATCTACTGTTCAAACCACCACCCCCACCCCCCACCCCAAAAAAAAAAACTCTACTTTGACAACTTTGTCATCATCATCATCATCATCTTAATTTTTTAACTTTTACAAATGACGTTCACAATGGAAAGTGCCACAACACCAGCCGGAATTGATCGTGGTAAGTGGTATTGCATATACTTGCTGAGTGAATAATTTCCATTAGCTTTTGCACATGGAGCATAGAGATTTCTTATATATACCCTCTCAGTATACAAACCAATATCTAATGGAGATATATTTGCAAGCTTTCGGATTTAATACATGTGGCAAATTACACTATAGGATTTCCTGTACGGTGAGACGCATTAAGTGATATATATGACGGGTACCTAATTCATTCATTTATTCTGCGAGATATCAATGTTACACCGTGTCCTTATTTCTGGCCACGGATAAATAACCTAAAAATGTCTGTCTTCTCTCCACGTCTTCTCTAGTTAAAAAGAGGTACATATGGGGAGAGCTAATTGCCTATATGTGCTTAAAAATCTTAACGTTGAGGGGACAGGTAAAGACAACAGGGCTTTCTTAAATTGAGTCAACTATATATATGGCCATCGATTGATCAATAAAGTGAAGATAAAACAGCCAAAAATGTATATGAATTAAAAATTATGTCCCGCGGTGTTAATATTGACGACACTATAATAATGCAATATATTTAATTTGATATGTGACATTTGGTCAACTTCAATAAATAGAACACACCCCTCTGAGTAAAAATTAGAATTAAAAATGCTGCTTTAAAAAACACAAGCCCAAAATAATCGAACTAGGTTTATTATAATGCCTTTTAAGACTATCAAAAAAATTATTTTCAACACTGAATAACACAGATTAAGTACGTATAGTGTCTGAATTATTAACAAACCGTTATTTGATTTAGTTGATGTATATGAACTACTTCTAATAGTAGCAATGCTTGCTATACTGCAATTAAATGCTCAAGGCACCTGTATTATAGAGATTTATAAAAGATCAGTGGAGACCCAGTGTTTACCAATTAACCTAAAGTCTATAGTCGTATTATGCATCCAGCCATAAGCGCTAATTAGGTTTTGCCGATTTTAATTTCAAACAATCAATTGATCGTAATATTGATAGACCAGTGAGCTTAGGACAAAATGTTCATGCGGTCTTAATTTAATTTACAAAAAATGTTTTACTTTGTGTTTTGACTGTAAAACATTTAATTAGATCTGTGCGTTTACTGCTCCAACAATTCAATGCATATTGTACAGAATCCGACACACGTTTGAATTTGAACTTTCGATGTGTATCATATAGTTTCATCAGTGAAAGCATTATTTTATTTTATTCAAAGTTGAATAATCTTAATTGGTAAACAGGAACACACGAAAACTAAAAGCGTTAGAGCAGAATTAATTACATTTTTAAGAAAGAATATTTTAAACATTTGAACACTCAATTCGCTTTTATTTATATAAATGACACAATTAAATTAGAAAACCAAAGGAAACTCTAATTTGTTCTTAGATTATACAGCTGTAAAATCAATGGAGCAGTGTATGTAATGACATTAAAAAATATTTAAGATAACACGTTCATATATATCATCATATGCAAGCAAATGGAAGTGGATTTGTGAACCGGCCCAGTGATACATACATATATATTTAGGCCACTTTAGCAAATGAGAATTTGTCTGGGCATTAGCGAGGATGCGTTAATGTACCTTTGTGATGTGCGTGCATGTAATCTGGATAGGTGACAAAGTTTAAACGGTCAACTGACATGACAGTATATATCCTGAAAAGAACATAGGCTCAAATTGTTAATCAAATAAGAGCATTGAATTAATTTCTTTATTTCAATTACAACTATTTCATGGTTGCACAGGGGATATATAAAAACATTTCCTATTTAAGAAACCCCATTAAAACATTATTGAATGGAACATTGACTACTACTTTAATTTCTCAAATTCAATTTAAGTTATATACCATGCAAATGAAGAAAAACGCAGATGATGGTTAAGAAGACACTGCTATCTTTCTCTCTTCTAATTATGTGTACAGATTTTTCACATTATACGATTTTGATTTCGGAGTGTCTGGCGTTTAATGTAAGAGATTTGCAAAACATGCGTCGAGTGAGGCATTATGTCTAGCTAGAGTTAACATGCGTCTAACAAGATACTTTTCTTAAAATATTAGTTTCAATAAATGGTACCAGATGACACGCTTATTGTTCACAAATTGTTATTGAAATACTGTGGTGGTTTAAATTAAACTTTGTGCGTGTTGGACAGTTTTAATTAACATTGTACCATTTACAAGCTGGCAATGTAATAAATGATGATTAAAGACAAATAGAAATAAAAGTTCAAGTTTCTATAAATGTTGAATAAAAATGACAATTCTTTTTAATAAAACATATGAATATGTTGACCATTTATGACCTTTTTCCCTTTTATTAAACATATTAATGACAGCTAAAATAATAACATACCGTATTGCAGTGTCTCTATATATGGATAGAGAACCATCTGTTGAATTGTTTAATACAAATATAAATTGTATTAACCCTTGTCTTACCAACGTATTTTTTGTAACGTTTGTTATCAAGGGGGGGGGGGGGGGGTTACCACCCCCCCTATGAAATTGAAATTGGAGTGCTAAAAGTTGCTTTGCTTTATACCATAGTATAGGGTAGGGTCTCCTCTATCCATTGATACCAAAATCATGGAAATCGGCCAAGGCGTTACGTAATTATGACGTCATAAGTACTTCCGAGTCGGAAAATCACGATTTTGGGCAAAAATGGCCAAAAAATCGAAATTTTGCTGTAAAAGTTCAAAATATCGGCATTTTGCCGGGTTTTTTGCTTATAAAGAAGGTAAATGGTGTTTCTAATATGCTTTGTAAGTTTTAGGTGAATACCATGCAGATATTTTTCAAAATGGTGACTTAAAATTTTCTCAGGTGGCAACCAACCCCCCTACCTGCCGACTTTGACGAGGTACCCTGATCCCCCTGAAGGTGGTACCTACGAATTTTTTTCGCTAAAATGACCGCAAAGGATGAACTTACAACTACCCAAAACCCCTAGGTCATATTCGTTTGCGTTTTTATGCGACAGGGAATCATCCGTTAGGGGGGGGGGGTAACCCCCCCCCCCTTGGTAAGACAAGGGTTAAATAATAGATTTGATTTAATTAACTAAATCATATTTTGCATTACCAAAATCATCAAATAAAATTTAGTAGGCACAATTGGTAAATGCATTGGACATTTTGACATTAATTTGCCTTCAACGTTTGCATCCATTGTTTTATAAGATCGATATTGTCGTCATGTAAAAAGAGCAATTTTAAATTTTAAATGATTTACTGACAAGTGAAATACAGCCTTATATACTTCGCTTGATATATATCTGCAATATCTACGACCATAAATAGTAAGACAATTCCAAATAATGATTGATGCGAATTTACAAATTGGAATGAAAAAAACATCGATTTGGATTGAATATGCAATTAAGAAATACATTCCTTTAGTGTGAGACCTTATAAAATCCATAATTTTAATTCAATTCAATCACTTCTTACTTTCTAATGGACATGTTTTGTCCTATGTTAAATGCACCTGTGAGTTGTTTTTGAGTCATGCAAACGATTCAAGTATTCTTTAAAAACAAAGAATAATACCAAGAGGTGTTGAGAAATCACTTCAATTTTTTTTTGTATTCCAGAAATACACCTGCATGTTTTTCAAGTAGTTTGTAAGGAAAAATGAGACTTCAAAGAATTCAAAAAACTACAAGGAAACTATTGAAGAATTCATAGCTCGGTATTTTGACAGGCTTCAAGCATGAACACACATTTTGTTTGCAAACCTAAACCTATTAAACCCTACTCGTGATCAACTTGAAATACATGGTAATATCCCAATAACTAACTAGTGTTATTATTGGAACCAAATTGGGTGCAATTGATTTCGAAATAATGGTGCGTTTGCCATGGCTGTTGAGCTATTCACTAATGTTCGAGTATACGGGTCAGGTAAACACGGGTGCTTACAGAGCATACAGCTGGTTTGCTTTTGATCGGGGGGGGGGGTGAATATGTGTATAGTAGAGTAACATCCATTTCTGTTCGCTATATGTTCTCAACTTTTAATTTCTGACAAGGACTTTGAAAAACAAGCAATTTTTGTTAAATGTTAATGCTTTAAAACATTCCTATATATGCCTACGTTTGCAATTTGGGGAAAATAGCTGAAGGGGTTTTAACATATTGTTCGGGGAAAAAAAACATTAGTCAAATCTGGGGGTCAAATCTAACCAAGGCTGGCCAGTTCAGTTTTTTATGTTCTATTTGTTTAAAAGCCTGAAGTGTCCCTCCCTACATTGAATATCAAGCTACAAAATTTCCCGTTTTGAAGGTTTTCTGTATGATAGGCCTACAAGTATATCAAGGCTAACCACCCCCGGTTGGTAATTACACGGTAGTGTAACACTTTTCATGAATTCTTAATAAGTCAGTCATCAAGAAATAATTATTTATTAAGTGTTATTCACTTGAATATTTACATCATTACAATGAAGGTTTAAACAAGTTTTTTTCCATCTAGATATCATAACTTCGGTGGTGTAAAATTAATACTACATAACTGGAATAAAACCCACTATAATAGTTGATAAACTGTTTTCATTTGCATTTCTCGAATGTTTGAAAATGTGAAAGATGAAAAACAAACCATGCAGTGTATTGCTATGGTCATTTAATTGCCTTCCGACAATAATTGGCTTGAAGCAAGTAATCAAGAGCAGAAATGTCTACGTTATCACACATTCTCCTTGAAGTATGGTATGTATGCATACGTTAAAAATAACAAGGTCTATCTCCTATTATATTTTGTTGATAAATATTTTCTTATTGAATTCCAAAATAAAGGTATTGCACCGGGTCCGGGTTAGACTGGTTTAGGAAAACTTACTTACAATGTTTACAATTCTCTTAACAGACAAACAAAATAGTCCAAATCGCATTGAAACCTTAACTCTGGTATAAAAAATGATGTTCGTATGATTTTGTGATTCAGTGTATTTATTGCATTTTGGGCAATTTTAGTACAGACAATATAAGTAATAAAGATCACATCAAACATATACATTACGCAGCCACTCAGTAGCGTCCCAAGTGGGGGAGGGGGGGGGGGCAGGGGCTGGGAGCCCCACACACACAAAAAAATCTGCTCGCCACCCAAAATGAAATCAAGACAAGTACATAGCTTCAACATATAGTAAATTGGTAATGTATCTATGCAAAAATTAACCCTTTTATGGTTTAAGGGGTTTTTTTTCTTCAAAATTTGACAATACTTTAAGAAAAAAACTCTGATTTTGCACCAAAATAGACCATTGCTTTTTAATTTAGCAAAAATTTGATGAAAAATTTTGGGGTGTACCATTTTGTGTCTGAATAAGAACTCTTCCGCCCCCTACAAGATTGTCTACAAAAATGTCTGGTTGCGCCACTGGAGCCACTCCACTTACTGCATCTCTTTGCAATACGCGCTACACAAATAGGTACATATTGTTTGTTTGTTTATCCTTGGGGATATAGGAGTGTAACAGTTCATGTCATAGTCATACTGAGCAATACCTATTCAGAAAGCACAAACCCGGGTAGTCCATAGAGGACTGATAAAAACAACCTGCTCTCCAAAGGCTACTTCCAATGTAACTTTGCAACAAATTGTGTGCAATTTTACTTAGTCCTTAAAAAAAAACCTTGAAATTATAATCTTATGCCCTATTACAAATATATATTTAGTACATATTTAAAGTATTGTACTATTTTATACCTATTATGGTTTGCTGTATTTTCAATATATTTTAGGAATATAAGATATCTATAATACATATTTTTATAGTCAGAATTTCTTTCTCTATAATTTACACTATAAGTCCGCTTTCTTTACCCCGCCCCCTTACCATAGTTAAATGAGGAGCATAATATTCTTCGTCTTGATTTTTTTACATGTATATTTGAGAAATATGTTCAAGACTTGTTTATTTTTTTTTATCTTACAGGGAAGGAAAGCTCAAAGGAGAACACAAGGCCCACTATGAAAACAAATAACAATAATAACAATAACAACAACAACCCTGTCAGGTGTTGTGCTTGTTGTGGTGGGAAAATCATTGACCAATTTTTACTTCATGCTGTAGACAGATTTTGGCATACAGGCTGTCTGAAATGTTCATGCTGTAATATACAACTTGGTGATGTTGGGAACTCGTGTTATTCAAAAGGAGGAATGATATTATGTAAGAAAGATTACATTAGGTAAGTTTTTTGTTATTTTTAAGAAGACAATATTTATATTATAGGTTTTTTATTTCTTTAACAACAACAAAAAAAGACTTTCATTTTTAATTTTGAGAGCTAATTGGCGGAGTCTCGAGATCTCGAAAATGGTATTATCCTAACTTTGAAACCTTTCTATATAAATAGATGCAACTTTGAAAATCATGTTTGAAACGATTGAAATCTCAAGTACGGCTGTTAGTGGTTATCTAAAGAAATCAACTTTGTACTCGGAGGCGTATAAGAAAACAAAAATATTTCAATTTTCCTCTAACGACATCAAATCAAATGGTCGCAGTTGATACAAAGTTTTAATTAGTATCGAGTCCCAAAGAAGCTAATGCTTGTTCAGGTGTTCCGATATTGACGTAACTTCTGAATTGACCGATCATTAAAATTCTTTACCTCCAAAACCAAACTATCGTAATTACATGTTTGTATGTTTATATATCAATATATATATTTAAAAACTTAAGAATTGCGCATACATTTTTAGATACCGTGCTTATCACGATCCCAGGAGAGGAATGTTTAGCTAATTATTGAAAAATCTATTGAAATGAACAAAATGAACCAATATATGACGTCGATAACAGTTTTGTGGAGGTTTTCTGTACTTGTGATCAAATGAATCTAGTAGTTTAGCAATCCATGTGGTTAAATGTATTGAAATTGCTTGCTAGCAAAATGATGCATTCCAAAACAAAATCTGTTATTTTACCAAATTGAGAAAATTCGGAATTACAAGTGATAACTATTGAGTGAAAAAAAACCATGGCTTTGGTAAGACACAAATGACAAATCATTGCTCCGTTGCGTTAGACATACCTGTTGCCTCTCATCATTTATTTAGTAGTAAAACTTTACTTAACGGGCTTAGTATATCAAGTATATAGAAGTAGAAAATGGAAAGAACATTTGAAAGCTTACATGTCATTACACAGTATAGTGTTAACATTATGCATGTGTTATTAGTAGAGTGCATGAAAAACTCGAATGATATGACATGATACACTTAGCTCCTTCACTGAGCTCTCGACTCCATTTCCTTGTTCCATTTAACCAGACCTAAGTGGGTTCCCAGGTTGCCAAATTGACTTTGCCTTTGTTATATCCCCGGCGCATACTCTGTCTATGGTATATTTTCATAAACTTGCACTTTACAGTTAGGCTTTATAGAAATCTCAGAAATGGTGGAGTAAATTGTTTTACCACAGCAAGTTAGAACTTTAGAGTCTTAGATTGTAATGTCAAATCACCCGTAAATAACTACCTCATCAAAAAAGAACATACCAGATTAAACACAAACCACTTTCTTTCTGCTGAACTATGCAGACGACCTATAAGAACTAGAGGCAGTATCTATATACTATAACAAATAGTATATTATACAACCAACTACTATGATGCAAACGGAACAACACACAATTTGAGCAAGATGGAAGTATCTACGTTTTTATATTTGCACATCCTGCGTTTATACAATGTGTAGCAGAATTAAGGTGAAACTATTCTATAACAGGCAAACTAAGCCGTGTTAGGGGCTTTCGTAGTTTCACATTCATTTAAGCATTTGTGCTCAAAGTAATAACGTGGTAGGCGCCCAGTTTGAGTGCTGAATTAAAGTGGATGGGCAGGATCTCGTGGGGCTCCGAAATAACATCGTTAAATTTAAAATCTTGTGATATAGGTAACGTTAAGCTACAACTCTTTGATATGATTTGTTAAGGACATTCAAAACGAGAACATTCTGATCGTAATCTTTTGCACTGATTAAGGGTTGCCCTTTTTGGACAGTACATTTCCACTTTTGACATGTGAGTTGTCAGTTGATGAATAGAAACGCGGCTCTGCAAAATCATAATTAAAGTATTGCAAATTAAGAATGATCATTCTTAACTCCGTGCACAAAGGCACTAAAGGTACAAAATGAAACATCATGAAAATGAATAAGGCAAGGGTGTCCAAATGTTCGTAACTTAAAGATACTCTAAAGCGAGGCACTAAACACGTTTGATAATTTATTTACATAAACCCACAGTATGAATTTGTATATGCAATATTAGACTTAACGATTAAAAATACTTTTTTCATTAATATCCAAACTACAGTAAATTATAACATTAAATGAACGTGCATTTTATATGGTTATCCTGGGTGAATTATTTAACCAAACTAAACCGTTTCATTGTCTCCACAATGTATTGCTGCATTGCACACGCGTCGTTAATGAATTATGTGTTAAAGTGGTTTCGCAATTAACACAAATTGGTCGCTAATTGCTTTCAATATTCATTCATTATTCATTTGACTTTTCTTAAATGGAAGAAAATGCATAAAGATTGGCTTAATGAAATTGAATTGTTTATCTCGTATGTACTTTCTATCTATTCTTAAAAATATATGTTCTTAATAATTATAAACCTACGTATTGTTTAATTTACCTTGCCCTGAGGGTGGACTGATAATGATCTCTTTCTATGTAAAATGTATTTTGGATACATGCAAAACACTCCCTGATAGACCAATAGCCTCTCCATAATAGCTTTCTATCACTATATCATTCTCATTATTCTCTGTATTAACCCTTGTCTAACCAGGCCTTTTTTTGTAACACGTCTTACAAGGGGGGGGGGGATATAACCCCCTTGACTTGTTCGAACGGAACCCCCTATGGTTTTGCTATCAGTAGATGAGTATGGTCCTCCCCTTTATCCAACGATACCAAGATCACAAAAATCGGCCAAGTCGTTACGTAATTCTGACGTCATAAAGGTCTTTCAGGTCGAAAAATAGGAATTTTGGCAAAAGTGGCCACCAAAATATTTTTTTTTGATAAAAGACGAAATTTCATCGAGGTTTTTGCATATAACGAAGGGAAATGATAAAAAAAGTAGAAGGTCTTATAATATTCTTTTATATTTCTGATTTATGAGTTAGAAGTATTACACTATGGACCTTTTGAGATAAGAGATTGACTACCACTCTTTATTTTTAATTCGTTACGGTCTATTAACAACGATTGCACTCAGGTGCAAATGCTTTAAGAGAGGAGAAAATAAGGTGAAAATACGATCAATTCACAAACTGTAAATACTTTAACCCTAAAACTGATGCAGTGTCATTCAAAACTTATTCACGTTGATAACATAAATATCGAGAGCCTGGATATAGAAGTAGAGAATACGGATAAAGCTGGTATGACTTGCCTAATTGAATATAAACATCGTGTGCGGTTAGTAATCTCTACTTATAAGAACATGTGTGTTTTATAATGGAGTCTATCTTTCTCGCTCTTTCTATTGCGGGATCCAGGATTTTGCCACGCATCTCATACGCTAACCACGTTTACCTATCTCATTAAAGTCAGTAGTTCTCAATTTCCTTTTAACATTTTGTGGATAACCCGAGAGTAGACAAAATTAGGTTCCTTTCGTGATTAAGTAAGTAAAACTGTAATTCTTTACATGTCTCTACTATTAATGGGGTGTCATTAATGGTTTTCGCACTTTTTTAATGCAAGATAAGTGATTTGAAATTTGATCATCAGGATCACTATTCGAATTAAAATAGAGCGAAGAGGGTTGTTAAGTGGTTATAGCATATGGTGTTAATAATACCCTGCGAGTCGTTCTATTACAAATATCCCATCAGAAAATCGATTGGAGTGTAATGGACTACGAGAGAACTGTTAAGGCCAAGGAGTTGCAGCTTAACTAACTTGATGAGATAAAACATAATCTAGACAACCAGAGGGTTATATCGAGCAACCGACGTTGCAGGTGATACCGTCATCCTTAAGCCCCCTGTTTAGATTCATCTGGTTTGAAGATCTCATTTCAAAGTTTAAGTTTTTGTAATGTTCGAAATTGCTATAATCGTAATATCCGAGTATTTAATCATCATCATTATCACTAGCATCATCATCATCGTCATCATCGTTGTCATATCATCAATAGGAAGTTGAACCTTATCAACATTCATTCTTGTCACTTACCGCTAATTTTTTCAGTATAATTATACCCTAGTAACATTTTTAATCAGAAGTAATTTGCAGGCAATTAAAAAAGCAGGATTAATTTTGAAAACTAGTTTGCCTTTGGCGTCTCGTCACTGCGATGACGAAGAATAATATGCCATACGGGATTTCAATTAATTCATCAAATGTTCCACAACTCAACGTGCATAAACGAAAGCAATTACGACTGTATAACAATCTTAAATGAGACCCTAATGTACTTGAAGATCACTCTAAAGGTGCATTAAAATATGCAATTCTTAGTCCCACGATATAGGGCACTCTTAGGTACTCAATTGTATCTCGTTTCACAAGTATTTTATCAAACCAAATATTATATATATGCACATTAATTTTGAAAGTAGTCATTTTGACGCGTTACTGCTTTTGTTCCACGTTTGCAAATGGCCATTGTTAGTTCAGCTGGTTCGCAACTCATATGGGATCCAAATTGTTAGTTTAAAAGACTTATATTGATCAAAAATATACTACGAAATTGGTATGCATTATGAATAATAGCCCCTCTTGTTCTCTTGTGATTTTACTTTGTGGTGTGATTTAATCAATGCTGGCCAAATTCAAAGGTTAAATGATTACACACGGCTCGATATGATATATCATATGCGTGTTACATTGTAAGGGATTGTAACTACAGATGGTGTTCTGAATATGTCCTTTGACTCGAAAATCTTTGATTTGTTTTTGATTATCGTTTGAAAATCTATGTAAAATTGTATGACCTGAAAATCCAGTTTTTTGAGTAATGCATTGAAAACTTGGATTAACAGTCTACATTCAGCGGAATAAATAACAGTTGACTTTTTTCGCTTTAATTCTCAACTCATTGTCTAAAGGCCGTCGAAAATCGTACATTTTCCAATAATTCAAGGTTCTTTTTATTAAAAATCCAGTATTTTAAACGACTATCCAAGTTTTTTTCTTGAAAATCTTGGATTATATTTAAAATATAGGATTTCCAACCGATAATTCAGAAAATCCAATATTTTAGATTTATGGGACATTTTCCGCGCAGCAACTTCAAATACTTTAAACGCAACACATTAAATAAAACAATACTGGAAATAATTAACTTCCTCCCGCTATAACTGTCTGCTTGCGTTACATTTCATTCAATGTATTTTATCATATATAACAAAAATAAATTTCATTTCTCTAACCAGTAAGCATTCAAGCATTTAAAATTCTTTAATTTCATTTTGATTTGTGAAATGTCTTATCGTCTGACATTTTCTGTCAAGTTTTTTCCATATTTTACACGAAATGACAAGCCCATAATAAGCTAATTTCATGCGTGGGGAATTGACATGATTTTGTCTATTTGTTTTTTGTTGTCTGCAATTTTATATAGACTCCGATGCCGTCTGCACATTTAGATAGAAAAACACTTTTGAATAATTTGATTTCAACAGAATATAATTTTTTCCTCGGTTTCGATAACTTATCACCCTGATGTCGTGATTCTAAAGCCAGCTATACTGTTCACTACAATCTCATTAGGCCAAAGAAAAAAATAGTCTGTCTCAGCTTCCCGCGCGCATATCTTTAAAAAATCTAAATTTAGCGCATTTCTTTATTTAGGTTTTTGAGAGATTATCAGTTTTTTTAATCTTTTTTCCTACTGCTGAAAAAAAAAGTTAAATAAACGGCCGCGAAGCATACGCGAAAAAAAAAGTGGCCGAAAAATGCAATAAAAAATAAGGGGTATTTCCGCATCCGCGTAGCCCTTTTTTACTAAAACAAAAACCCCGCATAGCGCTTAGGGTTTTGACCTTAAGTAAGCTGAGACAGAGTTCTTTTTTTTTTTTGCCTTACAAGTGTCAAAGTGTTGAAAAGACTATTATTTTTTTTCTACCTAGAGTGCTTCAAAAGGACTCAACTCAATGATTGACTGGATTGCACAAACGTAATGTTCTTGTTGTCCGTGCTTATAGGCAATTATTTTATTGGATATGAATTCTTCATGTTGATATTCGTGTAAAAATACAGGGTTTATAACAATGTTTCAATGTTATCGTTTATTATCATTATTTTGATACACTTTCGAGCTTTCATTTTAAATATTTTGAATCAAATACACTTGATATAACAAACATGTAGGTACACATCATGGGTTATATAGATATTTTCAAATTATGGAAATTATTTGGCTATCCCTTTAATAAAAAGTTTATAGATTTTTTGAGTAACAACTTTGATGAAGAAAACTTAGACAGAATTATGTAAATTGGCCTAGTCTAGCTAACTGTCGTCTGTGTAGTTGCGCTGTATATTTACACAATTTACATAGTAGAAGGAAGAGTAAAAAGCAGTTACGAATTAAAGTAATTTCAATTATTAATAACGGTTGAAAAACACAGTGAAACAAGCCATTGCTTTTTGTTTGTTCTTATCCTTTAAAAATTATTTTGAATTGATTTAATACACTACACTTCTTCTTCTTCTTCTTCTTCTTCTTCTTCTTCTTCTTCTTCTTCTTCTTCTTTTTTTTTTCTACTCCTACGTAAGTTGTCTTCATTGTATGTCTTAGTGCAATATGGAGAAACAGTGTGATTCCCATTGTCTAGTCAAAACATTTTTTCTTGTCCAAGAACACCTTTTAAAAAATCTCAAATAAAAGTTAATATTGTTCTTGGAACATCACATATTATATATCGATATATTATGTGATGACAAGATTCATATAGAGTTTTGCTGCTACATCAACTAACGGTTCAATATTAGTGATCAGACGACATTCTTCATTCCTTTTATGTATGTTCAGAAAAGCTAATAACCGTCGACAAGTTGAAATGACATCAAATAAAGTATTCTTTATCAAGAAGCAATATTGCTACTTAAAACATTTCATGTAAAGCACAATTTCTATACAAAAACGTAATAAAACCAAATTGGTTATTCTGTCAGGTGTATAACGTCGATATGTGTAACGTGACCTGTATTGGCGCGAGCTATAGGGTGCAACAAGGGTATAGTCAAATATAACTTCAAGATAATATACTCAAGTTATTCCTATGACAGGACAAGTTTTACATGTTATGTGTCAAACTTTCTTGAGCATTTGGTAACATCACAGAAGACTCCATAAATCGATTTGATCGTATATTGATGCAGCAGCGCGTTGGTAGTTATGATTTATTTAATACGTCAAATGCATGTGAGTTTTACATTTTTTTTGATAAAACGTCCAACAAAGCTGGGCTGTTTTTAAACAGCCCAGCTTTAAAAGTGGACTGTATGTGGAGGACATTGTAACACAACGGACTCCTGTAGGGCCTAAACTAGATGAGAGACCTTGGTTTGAAGATTTGGAGTACAAGTTAGTATATCGACAGAAAAGAAATATTATTTAGCTTTAGGTTATAGCAACTGAGCACATTGTTTTACATACCTCAGGGAGGAATAGGACATTATAAATACACAAACTGTTATCCTATCTGACTGTTTAAGTTTACTCTATTACAAAACAAGTAGCATGCGTATATGCACATTAAATATAATGTATACACGTTGGAATAGGAAAATTATCACAAGTTGATCCTGAAGCTGAAAGGGAAGAATCCGATTTAATTAATGTTAGTTATAATCAAGGCAAGTAAAAACCAACTTACATTTTCCAATCACAATTTTAAATCATGAATTTTGCCCGATTTAAAATTCATCATACATGTACATTGTTTTTTTCATTGCTACTAAAGCATAGAATGTCCATTGAGTTGTCGTGATGTTGGGGTCCAAAAAGGCCTGTGTATGAAATCCCTGCAAGAAATAAGCAGGTAAACTGTTACCGTTCTCCACTATCATCTTTCATATTGAGGGAAAGGTGAAAACACTTTATGCAAGTATTAAACTAATTTCTTAAACTGAGTGTTTTGCGCTTTATATGCCAAGTTAATATTAGTGCATTTTTCAATTACTCTACTTACTGAATACAAGGAAACAAAATTGACAGTTCCAATTTTGCTAAGTGAACTCGATTCTATCCGGACGATACTTTACCACAAATAGTTCTTCAGTATCTTCTAACCTGTGATTTGACTTTTTCATTACTTCAGGGATGTTAAATCTCCTGTTTTATACGAACTTCCTCTGTTTATAGAAACAATTGATTAACGCGATGTATATTTTATCTTCACCTGGAACACTTGTATATACACATTAAGGCAAAGGAATGACCAAACCAATGTTATTCCAAATTATTTTCTGTAAACGATTTCGGAGTAACTAGCCATTATTATTTGTTGATTATAAATATTTACATTGGATTTGTTCAGACTTATCATTGCTTGGGGTTACATATTATGGAATCAAACAAATAACCCAAGCTGACACTGTGACTGTTTTAAATTCTATCCAAACACGGAATGTATATTAAC